>CAJHQQ010000599.1:0-167145 GCA_905132885.1 Moricandia moricandioides
TAAGGTTGTTATATGTTTTATAAACAATATAATAACACGGCGTTTTTCGACATATACAATGACATCTTCAAATTCTTATCGTAATATTATATGTTGTTTGGTAAGGTTGTTATATGTTTGTTAAACTATATATTAGTAATGAGATTTTTCTACATTAATAATAGATATATTGTTAAAAATAACATAAGTTAAGTATCATTTTATAAAAATATATATTATCAAAAATATATTAATATTTAAATTTACATTTTAGTGATTATTGTTTAGAGTTTAGTGTTAAAGGGATGAAGTTGAGTTTTTATTTTAAAAAAATATTTAAATGTATTTTCATCAAAGTTGAAATTCTTTTAAAATTATCATTTATTAAAGATAAATTTACAAAATAGTATTAAACTTGTAGTAAAATTGTAATTCTCCCTAGTAATAACACTAAAAAATAAGATATGTTTGACTAAATAAAAAGAAGAATAATAACCATTGAATTATACAAAGTATTCATGGCATGTCTATTGCATGATCAAAATATGTAGTTCTTCAAAGTACTTGTTATTTTGTTTTAAGAATTTAAATTACAAATAATCTGATCACTTTATTTAAATCAATAAAATATATACACAATTATAAGTATTAAATTAATAAAAATATTATTGAGAATTAGACAAAAATACCAATTTTCAATACATAAATGTTACAGTTTTGTATACTATTTATGATAACAATATATTTGACTTGTTGACATAAACTCATTTGTTTCTGTATATCGTCTACCTCCTTAACCACACTTACATAGCTTTTTTTTTCTTTTGAGAAAACCACACTTGCATAGCTAGTCAACGATTAGTAGTATTCTTCAGATGTGCTAATTTATAATTTATGACTAGACGTATTCTATATTCAGAAGTGTACACAACAACACAAACAAAAGAATCATGACTCCTAACTTCTAATAAGTTCTAACCAAACTAAACGTCTCTCTTCTCTTTACCTCACACACAATGCATTTAACAAGACATGAACAAGCATCAAATCAACAAAGTACTGATGCCCAATCTCGCCGTCTCTCCACCGCGTCTTCGCTGGAGCTCTTCCGTAATGAACCCCATCGTTACACCTATTATCATAATGCCAAGGAAACGTCATATCAAAGTTATCAACCACACCCGAGACCAATCCTAACTCCTTCATCTTCTCCAAAAACACACCATTGTACACTTCCATCTTACTCGGATTAAACGCCAGCTCCCTCGCGTAACCCCCCGTCGCGATCGTGTTCCTGAAAACCACTTCCGGCGGTTTGAACCCGCGGCTTTTCACCGAATCAAAAACGTTTCTCCAGAACGCAGCCGCGGTTTTAGCTCCTTTCGCGAATGCTCTAAGGTTAGACCAATGGACACCGTCGTGGAGACCCGAGTTAACGATCATTACGTCCGGAACACTTGTTTCTTCCTCGAAGTAGCTTTTGAGCAACTCTCTAAAGCCTTGGTCTTTAAGAGAATCAAGACCTTGATAGTTTTGTGTCTCGTTCCAATGTCCGTTGAAGATACTCGTGATCCTAACTGTCTCCGACGAGTTCTTCGGGTTCGAGAACTTCAAATCAAACCTCCTCGGGACAGCACCGATCTCTTGATGACCCAAGACGAAGTTCAGCAAGTTCCTGATCGTGTCGACGTGGTTCGAGTCTCCCCAGAAGAAGATCCACTTGTTCTTCAAGCAACTCCAAGCCGAGTCGCCAGAGAAGAGCTTAAACGAGCAGTGACTCGAGTAAACCCAACCGTTGCTCTCTAACTCACCCAATGCTCCTTCGCACCATGGTTTCCGACAAGGGAAACCGTCCGCAAGGCAACGGTAACGCCCGTCTTCGCTGATTTGACACTCTTCGTTCTTACCGAGCCTAGTCCACCGCCCGGACCAAACGTCTTTTTCAAAATCGGACCGGACGCATCTCCGGAGCTCCGGTAAAACGACGCCGGGGTTCTTGACGAAGCGGAGTTTGATGTTGCGTAGCTCTCTGTTGAAGGCGAACCGCGCGGGGCTGAGTTTAAGTCCTTGGAAGTGACGGAAGAGTAAAACGACGGTGAGATTGTAGTCTCCGGCGAAATCGGGATGAACCTGGAGGGAGATAGAGTAAGTCCCGTTGCTTAAATCTTTCACCGGTGGTCTCGATTTCCAGTTTTCGCCGGAGAGATCAGTCTCGAAGTAATCTCCACCGACGCAGACGGGTTTCCCCGATACGTCAAGGGATTGGAATCTGAACTCGTGGATCTCACCGGCCGTTAACTGTATCGAATCCTTCCCGTCGATGTTCGGAACGGAGATCTGGACCGTCTTTGCTTCTCTGCATTTCTCTCCTCCTGGAGCAGACCAGTTTTTTAAGAGGTTCGCTGTGAAGTTCTGCTCCATCTCAACGGAGATCCAGTGGGACTTCACTCGTGTCGTGTCTAAATTAGTCGTGTTCGAAGTTAGATCCATTGGAGAAGAAGAAGAAGTGACTCGCATGGAGTAAGAAGCGTTGAGTCTCCATGAGTCGATGAATGTTTTGATCGTACAACCGTCGATGCTCCATACGATAACCATAAGGAAGAAAATTAAGGACGTTAGAGCGGTTAATCTCCATCGATGCAGAGGACTCGGACGGTTGTGGCTCAACACCGGAGACAAAATCACTCCTTTCTCCGGCATCTGAAGTAATGGTTTAAGTTACAAAAACCTGGGAATCACAAGAAGACAGAGGAAGATGATGATGACAATAGGAAAGAAATCAATTTGACGACACAGAGAATTCCAAAGTAACGATTTTTTTTGTTTGTTTGTTAGTTTCCAAGTAAAAGCATTTTCGATTATCTCGAGAAATCATTTAGAAGTTATAAAAAATACAAATGAATAAGATAATCAAAACATTTCAAAGCTTACTCGATATGATTAGATTTGAAGGGGGAAGAGTTTGGTAATAAACATTAGAGGTTTGGTCGGCATGAAAATTCTCAGAACACAAAGGTGATATTTCGCCAAAAGACGGAAGACAAGTTTTGCATGGACAAATATACCCTCCGATTCAGTCGAAATTTACCATGGCATCGAACCGGTGACCGCGCCAAGTAATAGAAGAAACATGTTGTTGGCCAACGAAGCGTGTCAGAGCTCGCGTCCGCGTGACGTTGGGGGATTTACACGTTCTCACGGTGGTGGTGGTGGTGATTTACTGATTTTAAGAGACAACGTTGGCGTCACGTGCCTGGCTCGGTCATTGTCGCACACCCCCGCTCACAAAATGTAATTAACATTAGGTGGAAAACGTGGAGGATAAGTAACGTTTTAAAGATAATTTAAGTTCTACCATTTTGTTTAGCTTTGCCACAAATGATCATCCTTTTGGGATCATTTTCTGTAACTAAAAGCTTCTGCCAGCAATGATCCTCCAAAATTAACACTTAACTGAAAGTTTCTGCCAACTATTTTTAAAAGTTTATGCAAAAACAAAAACTATTTTTTAAGTTTGTACACCTTCAAATTCAATACGCAAATTGAATATTCTGTCATCGTTATGTATATATACTTTCCTTTTATTGCATAACTGGAAAACTTATTTGTTACTAAAAATATAATATAATGGAAAGTTTTGTTATTTTAACTAAACCTCTGTCAACGCATGTCCAGTACAATTATGGCTGCGACTTCCACGTTAAGACTCTTGAGCCAAAACTCTGTTTATTGAGTGAAAATTATTTAATATGTTTGATTGATGAGAAAGATTGTGTAACACCTCTTTTTTGTGACATAGTTGGTCATGCATCGCATCGACGTTAATCCCTCTCTTGTGATACAATCTGTCTGAAATATCATAGGTCTCGGTTCACAGATAGGTTATTGGTGATGTTTGAATCCAGGAACTCACCCTTTAACAGCTTTCCCACAGAAAAACTCACCAATTGAGATCCGAAACCTATGGAATTTCAGGCAGGTTGTATCACATGAAAAAGATTAGAATTAATGCATTGCAGCACCAGCTAGGTCCCACATGGAGGTTGTCACAAATTGATTGTAGCAAGTGCAAATAAAGGCGGGAGATTGGTTAATAAGTTCTTGTTCGTACTGTTTATGTCATTTGCTAATCATAGCAAGTACACAAAAAAGGATAAGATACTCTTCTTCTTCTACCTTTTTGCCTACTGATTCTAGTGATGACCATCTCGCATCTCTGTTCAGTCTGTGCTTGGTAAATCTACTGTTTCACCTTCTTTAATTTACCTGTAAGACAACACAGGAATGACTGTGCTCATGCTCAACTGCAACTGCAATCACTTATGGACATTTGTGTAATGAGAATTCCAGCAAATTTTTGGACTTGTACTGTTTAGTGCTAGCTCTCTTATCGAAACGAGACATATAGAAGATCATATATGAAGAAAACAATCTCGTATAAAGATAAGATAAAGCAACCAAAGAGATTGAGGATTATATAACAATGATCAAAGTATATATCAGAGAGAGAAAGCAATTGATCTTTTCTTTACTCTGAAGGAGAAATGATTGTGAATCAGCCAAAAGTTAATTCATGAGACTGAGATTTGGATAACTTTCCATCAGCATAAATGAAAAAGGGAAGAAGATTTAGTTCCAAGGATCATCCCAACCACTGGGTCCTTCTCTTTTGACAAAACCAATAATGGCTTGAACAGCTTCATGAACTCTATTGGATAGAGAGTGGTTCCCATGCTCTATCTCCACTTTCTCTGCCCCTCCCATTGCTCTACTTAATCTGTAATCACAGAGATCAAATCAATCCTTTTGATTTGTTTATTCATGTGCAAATCATTTCTAGTTCATTTTGATTGAAATTGAAACTTTGCATCTATAGGAGACTCTATCTATACCAATTTTAACTTAAGACTCCAACAAATGAACACAATGGGGATATACTTGTATTCTTAGAGTCGCTTTAGTTGAATATTTCACCTGTTAACCAGTGCTTTTTTGTCGACATAATCTGGTACATACTCATCACCCATGGAGAAAATCACCTATGTAGAACAACGGACATAGAGAATATAAGAAGCTAATCAGATCCCAATGGCCTCTTCTAGAAACAGAATATGTTCGTGATGGTTAGTTTTGTTTTTACCTGACACGGTGTGTTAGCCATATGACCAAGTCTAGTTTTCAACTGATCATCACTAAGGTCAGAACTAAACATATCGTCATCTCCCATGTAAGCGCAGAGGGAGTGGTATCTGCAGGAAGTAACCAAAATATTGATTTTTGTATTCAAACGTGTTCGAAGCATGAGTTTTCCATTTATACAAGGCTTTGATTATGGTACAATGAAATAGATATTTACCTATAGGCAGAGATGGGAGCACAAGGATCAGCTTCTCTAGGCATTAGCTCCTCTGCTCGCCCTTCGCTTATCATTTTTGCAGCCAAGTCTATCAACGCTGGTGTTTCAGGGAGTGTTGCTTTGTACTCTCTATCGCTCACCGGTGCCTACATAAACACATTGCAATATACAATATGATCAAAGCTACATTAAAAATCAAAACATATGATATAGCACATTACACAGGATCCAACTCAATGCATTTTGACATGATAACAAGTAGCTTTAAGAGAAGAGCGAGAAAATACAAGTCGCAGAACCTAGGATCAGCACCTGTAAAATTACAGCTCGGACGGCTCTGGAGCATGCAGCATTCGTTCCCATGTAATACACAATGTCCTGTTTCAAAGTACGAGAAGAATGAGTTTTTAACATATTGTTTCTTGCAGGAACCGTGACCGAAAGTGTTTGGGGATTAAACAAATGACCTGGCAGCCAGTGCTATGACCAAGCAGAACAACGCCTTCAGAGTTCTCTTTGTTGATGAGATAGCTAATGAGTTGGTCGATCTCTTGTGCATCCTTCATCAAAAAGGGAAATCTTGATAAGTAATTAGCTAAGTGAAGAAACGCATAGTTTTTTCCCAATTATAACGAGGAGCAAAAGGAAAGCAATATCATTACATGTTTCAAGCTGGAAGTGCGAATCCAGAATAAGAAGAGGACATGAAGTAGCTGAACAAGTGACCATTTCTCTTTATCCAGAGCAATAGCAAGAGGCTCCAAGTAACTGAAAACATCCAATTCATCAAATCAAACACTGCACAAAGGTAGAAGATTTAGGGGCAGAGAGAGAAGAAGCAACATACTCGGTAGCTAAAAGACCATCGGTTAATCCACCGATGGAAGATCACTTGTTTTTATACTCTCCTGTCTTAAAAAGCCACCTGTGATAACACACAACCAAGCTGGTTACTTGCCAGAACCGAACTTAAGAAACACCAGTAGCCATGACAATTCCACAAACAAGAATCAAAGCTGTTAACTTTTGGTCTCACATTGACTTAAAACTTTGATCAGCAACACAAGAGACCAATCAATCCCATTGGAAAGGAAGGTAACCTGAATCGAATTGGGACCGTATTTGAACAAAACTCCTCGAAACTGGTTCTTCCCTTTGATTGGTCCACCGTAATCCCCCCTTCCGCCTCCCGCCTCCGATGCGCTTTTCGATAGCTTCGGCGTTCCGGATTTGCCTCGAACGATTCCGGAGAACCAGGAAGTTGTCGTGAGGAAGACGAAGCGGCCGCTGGAGAAGACGATGATCCCGATGTAGAAGCAGCACCGGAAGAGGATGGCAGCGAGAGAGACATCTCCGCCTTCACTGAGCTGGAGTTTTGCGACCGTGCGGGGGGTTTTTCAGATTAGAGAGACAATAAATTTCAGCGAGTGGAAACACGCGCCGTCACACGCATGCTGGAGGAAGTCGTTGGTAATACGTGTCGATTACGTTTAATATAACGTTAAATACATTAATTAGTCTATGATCAATTATGATGGCTCGTAATATAAATATTACAAATTTGCAATAATACTACTTGTATCATGTATATGCAGGGGTGCGCCACCACTAAATGCGAAGTTAACTCAGTTTAATTTTTAAAAAATTTGCTTAATTTTAACAATTTAACTTTCATCATACCATAACATTTAATTTGATGCTTGATACTTTGAAGTCAAGAATCATACTATTATTAAAAAAAATCATAAGCCATGTAAGTAATTTACTAATTTTTATATGACGAGTAAATGCTAAAATTCTTCTAATGCCCAACTTTTGAAAATTAATACGAAGGCGTAGGGAAAATTGCTTTAGTAGTCCAAATCATTACAATGTAAATCCTTTTGTAAAGCCCAATAAAAACTATGACATGAAAAGCCCAATAATAAAGTTGCCAAGTTTTAACAGCTAAATAGGCCCATCTATTGAGACGAATTCTCCGACGTTGCGTTGCGTTGCGCTCCAGCTTTTTAGGGCATGACTGGTTTTTCCCGGTACCCACCCGCAAACGCAACTTTTGCGGTTGGTAGCGGTTGTTGGCATTTTGCAAACAATCATAGAAAACGCCATAAATCGTTTCAAAACCGCTATAAACCTCTAAAATTCAAAAGCTGGTTCCAACTAGCGTTTGCGGTTGCGGGCGATTGCGGGAGGGTATAAAAAATATTTTTTCCAAAAAATTATATAAATAAAAATAAAAATCTTCAATTAAAATTTTAAATAGAAATAATAGATATACCAATATATATATATATATATATATTATATTTTAATTTATATTATAAAACTTTCAAGAAAAATATTTCTATATTTTTTTAAATTTAATAGTATAATTTTATAAATATAATTTTTATATTTATTACAATAATATGATTTTTAATATTTTTATAATTATATAAAATATAAATATTGCTAATTTATTTTTAACTATTGCTGCATTTGGAAGTTAACCAGTCATAAGTATCCCGCAAACGCAACAATTATTAACCGTTTTACCAGTCGTCCAAATCTCTTGATAACGCATAAAACCGCAACCACCCGCATCCACAAACGCCCGCAACCGCCAACGCAACCGCTGCGGTTACACCAGTCAGCCCCTTAGCATTTGTTACAAACCTACCATGTATATTTTATGCTTCAAAACATATGTTACATGCACGTACATTTTTGTTATATTTTATATAAACGTCCGGTTTGTATGCTTTCACATTTTTCCCATAAAAACGACAGGTGACACATAATAAATATAATGACGACTAATTTCAAATAGTGATTTAGGTGTAGTTTTATTTTCCAAAAGAAAATGGTTATGGCTATTTAAAGTGTTTACTTACTGACTTATTTATAAACGTATAGACATGAGAGGAGGCTGCAACAATCCGACAAAACGAAATGTCTGATTCAGATTCCATTTAGATCATGATAAACCCGGGTCTCTTAAGGTGAGGTTTTTAACGTAAAATTTGTCTTTTTAATTTTTTAATTTTTATTTTTTACATTTTTCCCGCTAAGAGACGGTTTTTAGGTTTTCTTAGTTAAAAGATAAGATACGTCTCTTAAAAAAACTAAAAATCTCACCTTAAGAGACCCCGATTAATCCTGCTCTAAGGGCTCTAAGAAAAAAAGACCCATCATAACAACTATTTTATTAATCCCCTAGCTAGTGGATTTTTAGTTTTTGACATGCTTGATCTAGTAGTTAAATGACACGATAAATTATGTTCTTTACGAATATATTTACTATAAAAATCTTGGTCGAGAAGAGAATATTGTTTTACCATGTTTTCTTGTAACTTCCATATTTCAGGAAAAGCATTAGGGCAAACCTGTGCAACTCTTCTTATTTTCTTTTGTCAAAGGTGCAACTCTTCTTATAAATATGAAAACGTTCATTCAATTCCACACACGAATAGGAGTGAATCTTATATCAAAGTCCATTATCGAATACTCTATCAAATCCAAAAATAATGGGTGTAATTTACTTTTTTACAAAAGTGATGAGATTCTGAATGCAGTTGTGTGGTCGATTAATCATTTGCAAATGACTACACATGTAGGAAAGCATCTTTAGTGCTCCAAAATACATCTATCGATTCTAATCTTAATCAAAGCATTACCATCTCCACCTCTCTACGTATCATTTTTAATGCAAATAGCACTAAATATTATAATTAAAAACGCAAGCTGTGAAAAACAACAAGTCTTGCATTCGTGCGACACAAAATTAGGCACATCCTATTGAAACATTGACTTTGGACCTTAAATTTTTTGAAGTTTTTTTTTACATATACATAAATTCCCAATGTTATAGAAAATAATAATTATCAAAGTCTCTAAAAATTGTCTGTAGTTCCAAAAATCTTGCATCCGGCTTGTGACGCACCTGACACTTGCAAGCTCTATCGCTAAGCTGGCTAGGCATGGCCACATTCTGACTATTCTAACTTCCATTTTTGTGACAGAAGTTATATTGGATGTGGCTAGCTAAAATCAGTTTGAAGATTCTGATTCAATTGCTAGTTTAAAAAAATGTTTTTTTATGTTGTAATCTTTTTAATTAACTGATTTTTAATTTCCTTTTAGTATAAAAAGTCGTGAATCATATCTTATGATTAAGAACCAAAAGAGTTCATATGTTAGTTTTATTTTTAACATTAATCTTTTGCTCGAATTACAGGCTTATATAGTGTTATGGGCATGTACCCAAAATAACTGTTTAATAGTAGTCTACAAGTTAATCATGTTTTTAGACAGCAGAGTTACAATCTAAACCATCTACAGTTTCCAAACCATGTATCTATTTTTGTTCTAAATGATTTTTTATTTTGTATGTTAACGAATGTTACAAGAGTTTTAAAATAACGTTTTCTCAGGAATATCTTATAATTAGAATTTTGTTTATTTCTGCTCATAGTCTGTGTATTAATAAATTTGTCTGCTTGTATATGTATTTATTCTTATGCCTTTATGGGCCCAAATGGGTTCCAAATACTTATATAAAATATCTAGAAACCCTATCTCCACTTTGGACCATGATAACATTTTTAATTTTAAAGGGGCGCTCTATTTAAATATTTATTTAAAAAGTTCCTCATTTTTCTAAAAATGTTTGGAAGTTGTAATATTACTATTGTGGAATCGAATCAAATTTAATTTTTATTTCAACAATAATAATGAGTTATGGTAAGTCCTCGGCATTGGCCCCTACCAAAGAAGAAAAACTAAAGTTTTATGGAACGAGAAAAAGAAAATTCCGTGAGAACAAAAAGCTATCAGTGTCAAATCAAATCTATGCTTCTTTTTAACGTGTGTACGGACGACTTTTATTACGGAAAATATTAGCATGTGTAGTTGTCAATAAACTGTACGATCGGTCAATCGAAGTGTAAACTACAATTAAGTAGCGATGGTTAATGTGTAACAAATATTACGATTAAAAATATTAAATCATGAAATGAAATAGTTTTTAACTATAAAATGAATTGGAATAGTTTAAAGAATGCTAAGCCATCTAAAACCAATGTTTTTAAAGTACGATTATTAATATAAGTGATGAAACAAACTTGTAGTTTTTATTCACTAAAAAATAAATTTATAGTTTTTCTGAACCTTGTGATCAAATAGTAAAAAATAGACTTAGAACACTATAAATTTCTATCTAATGTTGTGTTAAACTAAATCATATTGTTCATCGACATATAGATTTTTATTATAGCTTATTTGTATGATCAGAAATAATGAATTACACCTTCACTGAAAAATTAGGAACTAATCCATATATTTAGAATACTTCATACTAATAAAAAAAAATCTAGTGGCGGTGCATCTCTGAGTTCGTCGTAAAATAATGTTAAGAAAAGTAACGATATCTTTTCACAAGAATGCGTTTGCCAAATGGCATGGTTTAGTTTGTTACTAACACTGTAAGAGCTCTATAACTTTCAGTCCGTAACTATAGTATTTGGAATTACAATTTAAAGAATAACAGTCTGTATCAAATAATTTAGACCATTTAAAAATGTCTTTTTATAACTCGTTTTCGATACTGTAACAACTATTATCAATCTACCGTCGTGTAATATCAAGTGATCTTAATAGTGAGTTTTTAAGGCATCGAACAATTTCGTTTTCAAAGGAAAGTAAATTCCGTTGCTCGTAGCTTTGTTGAAAGTAATTAGATCCCTCAAATTGTTGTCACTTTGTGAGTCGTTTGATTGTTAGTACTTCTAAATTATATGATGCCATGATGGATGATTAAACATAGCCCCATAAAGTTCAGAAAAACATAGACCCATAGTATTTAGCACAGAAATATAAATTATAATTTAATAGAATAACTTTTAAAATTACAAGTTATGGCCAATATAATTTCAATTTTATAAAAAATACACTTAACTAAATATATTTATGAAGGAACCCATTAGCCATTTCTTTTGGCCTTGGGTTGGCTATAACTATTTTGTATTTTTATTACTTTACTTTGCAACTACACCATCATTTTGTGTGTTTTCTGACATTATACCATTACTACCATAACTAAAACATTATATTATTTCTCATAATATATAATAATTGCGTAATAAAAGATAAAGGTATTCTATAAGTCCCAACCAGTCCCACATTTGTCTGGAACTATACAATTGGGTCAGTTTTCTTTTCTTTGGTCAACCAATTTAAATTCATTAAGAGGGTATTTGAACCTTACGTCAACCGACTCAACCTTATTTTCGACCACACATGTCATAATTAGAATATTTTCTGCAATACTTTCATTGCTTAACACTTTGCCATATTTATATTTTCATAGTGCATTAGCGTATATATGTATATAGAACCGGAACACTGATACAATTAATATTTTCAATTTTATCGTTTTCAGAAAATATATGAGAATCATTATAGACTAGGTTCTTGTTTTTGCCACCAATACATATAAATGGTTAATTATATTTTTCATCTAATTTGCATGATGATTTTAATTAGCCAGTTTGTTAGTAAATATAATTAGTTCAAACTAATAATCTGTACTTTTGCATACCAACCACCTATAAGTTATCTTATAAACAGAATATTATTATTATACCTAACTCTTAGTCATGTGTAATACTACATAAATATCATTGGTAATTAACAAAATAAAAAATACATTAAAAGTAATTATGTAGAGCAACATTATACTATTAATCATATTACAAACAATAGAACAATTAACTTATGTCTAAACAATATAAAATATTAGGTTTCACTTTTCATTTTTCACCGTTATTATAATTTTCGTATTAATCTTAAAATAAAACAGAAATAAATTAAAAATACTCAGATAATTTGTAAAATCTAACTTCTTGATATTTAAATACTAAAACATTTTCATTTGATATGATTTAAATTAATGAAAAGATTAATCTATTTGCATAAATATAAAACATATCCATTTAAACAAAAAATCATATAAAATTAAAGACTATATATAAATAAGATGCAAAAATAAATAACTTGACACTAAAAGTTTTTTTTTTAATGATTTTTTTTTATATATTAGAATTTTATAAATAAAATACACATATTTATAAAAAAAATTATAAAAATCTGTGGTACGAGTTAAAAAATAAAATAAAACTATAATTTATAACCTTTTATTTAATATAAATACGAGAAGTAAAATAATATAATATCATCATATATACCAAAATATTTTACGTATTTTTATTAATATGCTTTTAAAACATTGATTAGAATCTAGTTTACTTGTTAATTTTAATAATAAATGTTTTATTTTTTACATTTTTTAATGCGGTGACTCATGATTCAAAATTGGAAATTTATCATCTCAAAAGTATGATTCAAAAATAGGATTTCATATTAAAATAAGATTTAATCTGAGGCATAAGAAACTACTATTATTCTATTGGTACTTTAACAGTAGAAACTTCTATAAAAAAACTCGATTAATAGCCTTCTAAATATCAAAGTATGACCTTAGGCATAGAGGCTTTTGGTTGTCTTTGAGGCCATATGAAGTTCAATATATTTTAGGACATCGTTTATAATACAATCGTGCTTGTAATTATCTTTTTGTTCGAATTCGATTAAAATATAGAAATGAACAACATTATACATCATCAATTTTATCGTTAGAGGTTAACCCAATATGATATCTTAGTTTATTCCATTCACTAAACGACCAATCAAATTTTAGTCCAACCACTAAGTTGAACTGATCATCATATAATCTATGTTTGTCTAATGATAAGGACTCTCACACATGCAAGTTATAAATTTTATATGATTAATTTCTCTTATCAAGATAGATGTTGAGTAACTTTATACGTTTTAAATCTTAGTGATCTTTTCTAGATATCCAATACAATTGTTGGTTTGGTTTTAATTCGGTTTCCCTTAGTTTAGAAAATATATGAACTAAATTGCAAAAGAATCTTGTACGATCCAGATTTGAAAGGCTATAGATGTGATTTTCCATCATAGGTTTTACATGTTTTGCTTCCCCGAACATGTATATTTTGTTAAATAGTAAACACCCATAAAATGTATACTTTGAACATTTTAATTAATTTAAGTTAGTGGCAATTAACAAAACAAAAATGGTGTTATGGAATATTAAGCCAAATAGCAAAAGGCTAAACCGAAAGCCATAAAAAAAGCTTCGAGACCTTAATTTATTCGGCTCAGAAATCGCATCACCATTATAATTTTAGTTGAGTCCACTACCTTTGAAATCATTTAATATATTTAGAATGATAAGCTTCGATCAAGCATGAGTTAGAGCTCTTTCTTATATATGTTGACAAAATATGAATAACATTTGATGCGTTTCTACCATTGATCGCTAGTGTTTTAATCGTATTAGTTATAATAATGGAACAATCTAATATAAAAAGCAGAAAAGTCTATCTATTACCAGTTATTTTTTTAGGAGAAAAGTTACAAATCTTTATATGGTATTGTGAAAGATAATTTCAATCCAACCATAAGATTCCGTTCAAGACGAATAAGTTGAAGTAATAAATTTTGCCGGATGTATTATAGTAAATGTTTTCTTAAACAAACGCAAATCAAACTTTGAAGAAAAAAAGAAATTAAAAACAAAACTAAATATGATTGATGTAAAAATATTCGTTTTAAGATCTGTACATTAATTGTATGAAAGAATATTTAACGTATTTATATTATTTTAAATTTTGATATTCTTTTTCTTCTTAGAAAAACATTATTATTTCAGTAAATTTTAATTGTAAAAGATATACCACACTAAACAAATGTAATATTTTACTGATGTAAATAGATTTAACTTATTTTCACAATTTACAGAATGTTAAAATTTATAACAGAAAATGTAAATATAAATAAGTAATATAGTACATAAACTATATGATTAAACCAACTTATGAAATTTGACGCCAATTATATATAACATTTAACAATCAGACTTGTATTAGTAACCAATGAATTTGACCAATTACCAAAACTTAGAAGTGCAAATTTAATATTTTACAACAAAAGAAAAACTTCAGAAGTGCGGCAAGAAGCTCTTCGTTAGAACAATTTCATTTTTTATAGAATTTATTCCATGGATACTAAAACTCCATCAATCATTTTTGCTTTAGTTAGCAACTAATCATCTTTTAAGAACTCCATTTTCATACTATTGATAAGAGTGCTCTTAGGAAAAAACCAGTGAAATTATAGACATTAGTATATTACATTACAATTACACTATGAGATAACAGTACTATGTTAAAACCGATTATATAAAGAGACAAATACCAAAAAAATTCAAATGAAGGTGTACAACCGTAATTTTTTTTATTACTTATTTTAACAAAACGAAGATTTATCTTGTTGCTTAACAATTTTATCAGACAATAGCAATGTATAAATAATTGATATGCGATAATAGATTGGTGTTGACGTATAAATACTTCTTAGACTATTTTAAGTGTTTCAAAAAAAAAAGATTATTTTAAAAATCTTTTTATAAAATAGTTTTTATCATCACCGATTTGCTGTTTCGACGGATATCTAAACACTATTAACAACCGATTTATAGAACATTGCAATATAAATTGTATAATGTCGCTAAAATTCCGTACTTTAATTTTGTTTTGCCAGTTTTTGTGTTAAACTAATTTGGTGACAGAACCAATCACACTTAATGATTCTTAGTGAAGATGTGATGATATATCTATCATTATATGACACATGTCACTGGACAAGTGTCTCTAAAAATACTATAAACAAAATGAACAGCATGTCCACCTCTAGGCAGCTATAAATCCAAGTCCCCGATCTTTCCTCCACAACATATGCTCGTTGAGGGCAGCAAGATAGTTACTATCACACCTGAGCTTAGAATCTTGATACTTGCCTTCTCCTCACATTTTCATTTCAGATACAAAACAAAAAAACAAAAAATCTTACGTTATCTCGATTTCTAATAAATTAGAGATCGACAGGGAAGAGACAGTGCTCCGGGAAACAAGCCACTTCAAGTTCAAGGTTAGTTGTTTCTCACTCTTTGACCTCAAACGAATCTATTGCATGTTATTATGCTTCTAATTAGATCTGTCTTAACAATAGTATTAATTATATTTAATTTAATTAAATCCAGCAGGGGGTGGAGTTATTAATATAAGAATGAAGCCATGCATGACGAATCTAAGACATATGATTCAAACCAATGTGAATTTCCAAGGGATATCCGCCGGTTTAAACATGGTCGACGTTCAGTTTTTCCGGCCGAAGACAAGGTTGTTTTCGTAATGGGAGCCACCGGGAACCGGCCAAATCGCGGTCTTGCCATCGACCTAGCAACTCGTTTCCGGCGGAGGATCATAAACTCTGACAAGATCCAAGTCATAAAGGTCTAGACATCGTCACCAACAAAGTCACTCCAGAGGAAAGCCTTGGCGTTCCTCATCACCTCCTCGGCACCGTAGAGAACACTTATTGAGGATTTCACGGCGAGGATTTCCAGCACGAAGCACTCAGAGCCGTTGAATCGATCGTCCAGAGAGACCGTGTCCGACTCATAGCCGGTGGTTCTAACTCTTACATCGAGGCTTTGGGTCAACAACTGCGTTGACTTCCGTTAAGGGTACAACTGTTGTTTCTTGTGGGTTGATGTTGATAGACCGGTTCTACACTCGTTTGTCTCCGACCGAGGTAGATAAGATGGTCGAGATTGGGACTCGTCGACGAAGTTCGCTGCATCTTTGATCCCTCTTCGTCAGATTACTCTGTCGGAATTCACCGTGCATCGGAGTTCCAGAGCTGGACGAGTTTCTCCGAGCGGAGCTGCGTAATTATCCACCGGAGACGACGGAGAAGCTTCTTTGAGACGTGCGATCAAGAAAATCAAGGAGAACAACTGTTTACTTTCCTGTCGGCAATATCAGAAGATCAAAGGCTTTACAAGCAGTGGAAGTGGAATATGCACCGTATCGACGCGACGGAGGTTTTTCTCCGGCGAGGAGAAGAAGCCGACGAGGCTTGGGAGAACATGGTGGCTCGACCCAGCGCACTCGCCGTCGACAGGTTTCTTAATTACAGGCGAAGATCACCATTTCAACAAAGCCGATATTCTCCTACCGGAAGATCTCGCCGATTCCGCCTCTTCCAGCCGCCCGTGTGCAGCGATTTCGCGGTAAAAAAAATAAAAAGACAGGAACTGAGCATTAGTGGTATATGACCGTAATAGTGTCACGTGGCAATGTTGGTCGAAAGGGATAGGCTAATAATCCACGTGACATATGAGTCGCTGTGTCGGAGAAGATGAATCTTTTATTACATGAAGTGTGTGTGTGTTGCGGTTAAAACGGAATCAGTTTTGAGGGACCTGAAGTGCACGCGCGGGGCGGATGCTGACAGGTCTCCTTTTGTTCCGGTATACTAGTACTTAAGCTAGGATGTGGTGCGGAGTAGTGTACGATTATACGGTGGATAGTCAGTTAAGACAAAGAAGAGGTCGTTGGTCAACGCGGTTTTGCCCAAAAAAGAATAACGATCCAACGGACAAAAGAACAAAGAGTCTTGTTGGAGGTGGACCCTACCTTTTTCGACGGCTGATTGCCGTCCGATATGTGTTGGGTCCCCACAGTTGTGACATCATGTGGTTAAATAATTCAATCAAACGGCTGTGAATTTGATTATTTACTTATATAATAAAGTGTCTCTGTTTATTATTTTACTCTCTTTATTTGTCAACCTTCATTAAGCTGGATAAGACGAGTGGATTTTACAATTACGTTATTTGTTAACAAAATAATGAATTACCAAAAATAAATGTATATATACGAAGTTAATATACTCCCTCCGTTTTTTTTATTTTGATTTTATAGGATTATTACACAGATTAAAAAACATTTAATTTTTTATTATTTTTTAAACAAAAACATCATTAATTGTTTACGTAACCATAATTCAACCAATAGTAAAATAAAAATTATAATATCATTGGTCATCTAACATTAATTACTAATAAATTTTACATAGAAAATTAAAAACGTCAAAATAATTTGAAAATTTTTTTTTCCCTTAAAACGTCAATTATAAAAAAACGGAGGGAGTATTAAAAAGAAGAAGTTGATTCTTGCTTTTGCTGATGCCCACCGCCAACTCCAAAACAAGAAAACTAGCATTGCCCCTTTCTCAACATGTTACATGCTTTTGGATTTGTAATACTATATGTGTATGATTTGGAGACTGTAAACTTTCATCATTTACAATTCCAAAAATCTTATGTCGATATCAAAGTTTAAAAAAACAAAATGATTTCTGCTTACATCCACATTTTAATGTATAAACAGTCGAAAAATGCAAGTGAACTACCACTCTTTTTTTTTTGGTTCCCTTGTCAAATGATCTGTAAAATTTATAATTGTTGCCCTTGTGGGAATGGAGCAGTTTAACTGATAAGGAGTTCGATATGCTTATGTGTGTGTTTGGTTAACTTCAAGGGATTAGTTAGTAATCTTGGTGTAGTTATATATATGTATATTGTATATCTGCAGTTTGAATACTTATGTGGAATTATCTTTCTAGTGTACAAAAGAAGTTAAATCGAATTGAACTGTTTCAAAGCTGCTGGATACAGTTTTCATTTCTCGTTTGGTTAAGGAACTTTCGTTTGGTCAAAACTCGTTTTCGATTGGCCAATACGCGTGAGCATATTGCTCTATTATTGGACAAAAAGACTATATTTGTCATTTTTCATAACTAAATTGCGTTTGTTGAAGAAGTATATTTATCGTAAATAGATAATATAATTGGACTGAAATTAATGTTGCGATGGATGTCAAAAACTATTCCCATTAGGCAAGTTGCTTAAAACTTTGGAATGCCTCGATTATCTGCTCTGTCTACACGTTAGATGTAATCGAGCCCCAAGCTGTTTTTCATAACATAATAGGTTTTCAACACTTCAATATAATTACTTTATTTATCTTACAGCTTTGTATCAATGCGTGTCGTCCAAAGCATAACAACTCAATATCAATGGGCCATTTCTTGGATTATTTTCTCATGTGAATCCATGTGTTTATTCGATGTATGTTTTATTATCATCGAGTGATTTGACTAACTCAGTTTTGTTTGCTTTCTCACCAAAAAAACTCAGTTTTGTTTAGGCTAAGTAAGGTATATATGTTCCACTTCTATGTATTTTCACATCAGTCATTAAAGCTATACTTTATATATGAATTATATAGAGAGGAATAATTTAACAAAAACTGTTATTTGGAAAGATGCATGCATTAGTCAGTCTAGTCTCATCACCTTTGGAAATTTAAAGATAAAGTTATGGACAATG
The DNA here is from genome assembly GCA_905132885.1 of Moricandia moricandioides. NCBI lineage: Eukaryota > Viridiplantae > Streptophyta > Magnoliopsida > Brassicales > Brassicaceae > Moricandia > Moricandia moricandioides. The sequence goes on from CAJHQQ010000599.1 coordinate 18,699, forward strand.
ATTAATTATGTTCATTAGCAAGTTGCTAAATCTTTATTCTGATTTGGCATTGGTGGAAGTATGCCACTTATTGTGGTAATTTTATTTTTATAAAATATCACAAAATAGGACAGGTAAAATAGTAATGCGAATCTCAATTTCTTGTCATTTCAAGAGTTTTTTTGACAAAGATAATTCAGGATATTTCAATCTAGAGATGCATTAAAGATATAATAAATATACAGTTATACCTTGGCCGCTAAACATACAATGGGCACTGGAGTTAAATATATTTAATCTGTTATTAAAGTTGAAAAATATGTGGTTGTACATATTTTGATGTAATTAGCTCTAAGAGCATGATTAACCATGAATCCTTTAAGAGTTCTTATTATTATTATTTTTTGAATTAAAAAAAAATAAAAATCAACCAATCGCGGACCGTCACGTGTTAGTGAGACATGCGAACAGTACAAGAGCTGGTGCTTAATTTGAAGTTTTAAGAGTTGGTGCTTATGGTTTTGGTGGGTCCACCCACCTTAAGCACCCCATTAAGCACATGCATTAAAGGTGCTCTAAAATAAATTGAAGATGCTATAGTATGTGTACTCACTTCCAAAAAGATAAAGTAGTTTTTTTTCTTTCTTTAACTGCTATATCGGTATTGCTACAATTTGATATTTTCTGCTGGTGCGGTTGATGAGCTACTTTAGTTTTCATCTTAAACATGAGTAGCAATTCAAAACTGAAGCCTAATATACTGAAAATACCAGGTCGTTAGGGCATCATTATCCCAAGAACCTCTTTTGGGGTTCTTACTTTTTTTTTTTTGCTGAATTAAAAAAAGAAAAAGAAAAAAGAAATAAAAATAAAACCAATCGCGAGTTGCCACGTGTCAGTGGAGCCCGCAAACAGTGCAAGAAACCATCAAAAACATGTTCTTAATTAGGGATTTTAAGAGATGGTTCTTGCACTGTTCATGGGCCCCACGTGTCAGTGAGGCCCGTGAACAGTACAAGAATCCCTTTTAAGAACCCCGGATAAAGATGCTCTTAGAGCATGATTATCCCAAGCTCTTAGGAGGGATTCTTGCACTGTTCGCGGGTCTCATTGACAAGTGGGACCCATGAACAGTGCAAGAACCTCTTCTTAAAACTACTAAATAAGAACCGGTTTTAGAGAGTTTCTTACACTGTTTGCGGGCCCCAATGACACGTGGCGGTCCGCAATTGGTTCGTTTTTAATTTTTTTTTATTTTTTTTAATCAAAAAAAAGGAAATAAAATAAAATTAAGAACCCCATTTTGAGGTTCTAGAGATAATGATGCCCTTAGTAACTTGTGAAATGTTCAATCGTGAGCGACAATGAAGTTGAGGTGGTTTTCCTTAGAGTTACTGACAGATCAAATGATATTAAAGCTTTCACTGCGTTTGATATGAACCACTTCCATGATATCAAAAGCATATAATTTCCCATCATCTATCTTGGCTTAATTTGATTCAGACCACTACTTGTGGTATCAAAGCCAGATGAGTTTGGAGCAAACCACAAAAAACACCGTACAGATAATGAAAACATATTGTTACCATGAGTCGAAAACACAAGACCACTGCACGTTCCAAAACGCTAAGACCAAAGATCAAAAAACAATCAAACTCAATCAAGGCAACTAGTTCACCGATGCAATACTATTTTCTGAAATGAGCAGTCTTTTGAGCCGGAAATGATAATATGAAATGATATTACATGTTGTGATTTCGGATCTGAATAACTAGAGCTTTGTCCCGAACCTTCTAGTAACTCAAAAAAAATAAAATGAAGTGATGTAAGATCGTCTTCGATCCTCCCTTGTAACACTTTGCAATTAAGGATGTTCCAAAATTACAAAAACACGAGCCTTCAAAAAGAGATTATCTCTAACAAAGCTAGCATAAAACCTGATTGATACTTGAATCACCATCTCAAACAAGTCGTCTTCTTCGTCTTCAAACATAACATACATGATTTTAAAACTGGCCATACTATCAGTGCTCACACGACCAAACTCTCCACCATAGCATCCATATCATTAACTAGTCCAAGGGAGGACTTTCTACTATGAAACAAAACCATGGCTTTCCTCCATCCTATATTGCATTTGAGCCAAGAGTGTAGAGGCTTCTACCACACCTTTTTTTTTTATCGAACATGTACTACCTCCTCTGTTCCTCTGTCAGTTCATTTACAATCTGTTTAAATATTTAATTAACCTATGAATAACAAAATTCTCTACGTTATGTTATAACTTTATTCTTTTGTCAAATTCGTACCGCCGGTCGAGCAGTGTCGGCCACTTAATTCTTGTTTTCGCCTTATTATTTTTTAAATTTCCTAAATGTTTTCGTATCTTCTTTTTTCCCAACAATGCTTCGATATCTAATTAATATAGTACTTATCTATATTATTATTTACAAATTGAGTTTTGACATTCGAGTTTTCATGTTATAAACTAGACCAGTTAAAATCGTTTTTATCTTTAACAAATAATAAATAAATATTTTTAGATAATTATTGATAAATTAATATATATATATATATATATATATTGGTTCGAGAATAAAATTATATTTTTTTTTAAAAAAAAAGAAGATAATTTTATATATATTATGTTGTATCCGAAAAGAAAATTTACAATCCTAGATTATTAATACTAGAAAATAGAAAGATGTGTATACTACCAATTAAGTTTTTTTTTAAATCTAATTTTCCATAATAAATATAGTAATAAAAATTTGTAATATGACTATATTTGTATGCTCAAGCAAATGTTTAATTTTTATAATAAGAAATTTTATTTTTACCATGATTTAATACCACTTGAATAATATTACTTTTTAAATTTACGTTTAAATGATGATTTTTTTTATAAATATCTTAATTTTTTGATAAAAAAGATTAATCCTCTTAATCATATATAAATGTTTAGAAACTCAATATTACTTATTAAATACTAATACTAAACAATATTCATTAAATCATAAACTTAAATTTTATTATATTTTTATTTTTTTTCCGAAAAATGGTAGCTAATTTATCACATATTCCAATCAATTTTTCTTTTTATATAAAATATAATTTATGTGGAAACACCCTAGCGTATTGGTTAAAGTTTAAACTTTTTATATTTATGTTTGAAGTTCAAATCTCAAACAACATTGTAGATTATAAGATGTATGTGAGAGAAAGTTTTCAGAATACATTAGACAAAATTTTCAAAATCCTGTCAAGAAAATATGTTCATCAAAAATGTCGTATATATATGTAAAATCATTTGTGGATCCAAGTGTTTCCAAGAAATATTCATTGTAGAATTATAATCCGTGAAATTATTCATTGAAGCTATATTATTTGACCGATGTGAAATGTAATAGAATGGAAGATTACATGATCAGGTAATTTGATAAAAAAGAAGAAGTTAATTTGATTGCCAGAATGTATAGATACACAGAGAGACCAATATGTAAAAGAGGCATTGGCGTGACACCGTCTTCCTCCTCCTAACATGCACCTTGTCACCACCAGCATGCCCCCTTCCTCCGCCGCATCTAGATCAACCTGCAAGCATTCCCCATCGGCGACTCTCGACCTCCTAATCCTAATCCTCGTCCTCTTCTCCGGCGCATTCCTCGTCTCCTCCTACTTCTCCTACCTTATCCACTCCTTATCTCTCCTCTCCTCTCATTTCCCTTCAATCGCCCTCTCCTTCCTCTTCTCCGATCACGACGATGAGGACCACGATCACGACGGAATCTCTCTGGCGTCGTTCTTGTTCGTGTTCGCGGTATTCTTCGCCGCGTCGGTCGCGTTTCTCGACCTGTGTTGCGGTTCGAGATCGAGGAAGTGCCGTAACCCTAAATGCAAAGGGTTGAAGAAGGCTATGGAGTTTGATTTGCAGTTACAGACGGAGGAGAGTGTTAAGTCCGGTTCGGGGAAGGAGATTGATCGGTTGCCGTGGAAAGGAGGTAGTGAGAGCAATCCTGATTACGAGTGTTTGAGAGCTGAGCTGAGGAAGATGGCTCCGGTTAATGGTCGAGCTGTTTTGCTTTTCCGGTCAAGGTGTGGTTGCCCTATTGCTAAGCTTGAAGGGAGGGGACCTAAGAGAAGCCGCCGTCATAAAAAGTAAGTAAAGCCTTCTTCTTTTTTGCAGTGTTCATCATTGCATTGCCTATAAGAGTTTTGTAATGTGTCATTGTGTTTGAACTTTTGGCCGCATTGATTACTTGGAACATGGTTATGCAAGCAATCCCGAGTATTCTTGTTAGTTTTGGTGCAGTTGATGATATCAGTTCAAGGCCACTTACTAGAGAACTTGCCTGTTTATGCAATAGATATTTGACAATTACTAGTGAACATTATCTGCTGACTAGTGAATTTGTAGGTTTTATGTGGCTTGATCCAGTTGCAGTAATGAACTGGAACCGATTTGCGGATGTATGAGTAGTTTTGTGTTTATGCTTTTCGCCGTTGTGTTTTAAATTTTTGATTTGATTGAATATCTTCATTTGAGAACTGAAAGGGAAACAATTGAGCATGACTCTAGTTGTTTGATGTAATGTTTTGTGTGCTGGCCTGTACATCACCCTACCGTTATATTGGTTGAATATGAGCTAACGCACATGTAGCCAATATCATGGAACATGTGCATTGGATACCAGTTGTGATTTCAAATCTCCCGATTTAACTTTTTATTTTTATAGTAGTTGTGTAAGTTCATCGTTTTCATTTTTGGGAAGCTTATGTGATATATAGCCCAAGTGGACGCTGAGATGCCAAAAAGGTTCAAAGTTTATGATCAGATTTAGAGTATGGAGTAAGATGTGAGTCAATTGCGAAGGGGTTATTCACAATTTACCATGAACATGTCTTTGTCTTTTGAGAAGTGGTTCCACAAGCTAGGCTCACGTTAACAAGTTTGATAGCTTCTGTCTAGCTTATAACCTACCGTAGAAGAAACATTCAAACTTTGTTGTAACGAATACTTTTTTTATTAAAGCTTTAGTATTCCATTTTGATTCGCTGTGATTAATATATGACTTTCAGTCTTATCTTGTGTATTTTTTTTTGTCAGCGTTGTGTATTTTACTTTGTTTGCACGTATTTGGTTTGCTTTGAACTGTCTTGATGAGTTCATGTGCTCTATTTCTCTACAGATTGCCGGCAAAATTAGCTGTAAAGGGGTGTGTAGACAGTCGCTGACCTGGAAAACTCTCCAAACTATACTTACAGATCATCACATTAAAGTGTTGCAGTTGCAGGTTCTTTGTCTTCTCAAATTACATTCATTTAGGATTTGGAGGAAAATATAAATCATTGAACTCTTACCATTTCCTATTAGAGTTACTCACTCTTGAACTCATCCTCTGTGTAACTTATATGTAATACCATGAATAATTCAACGTGAATGATCAAAAATCAAATGCTTTTTGCGTTCTGTTTGGTAGTTTATTTCGCATAACATAATGTTTTTTTTCTCTGACCAAACCGCAAGAACCTATACATATGCAATCTGTGAGCTCAGAGGACGTGAGAGAGAAGTGTAAACTATAAAGCCTCAAGCTTTAGGGTTTAGTTTTGCTCTCATGGTCTCTTATGATCAAATCAAATCGCTTTCTCTGGTCTCCTCTCTGTCGGGTCTTTCCTCCTCAGCAGGCGAGATGTTTCTCCGCTGCAATAACTCAAACGCATCAACAACCATCCACGACTCCTCCGACTCCGACCCACTTCGATTTCTCCGGCGAGGAGAGTCCCAACACTGAGCGAGCTCTCATCTCAGCACTAGGATCATGCGCCACCAGTAATGACGTCACTTACGGCCGACAAATCCATTGCCGTGTCTTGAAATCCGGTTTCGACTCCAACGGGTTCATCTGCAACAGCGTACTCAACATGTACGCTAAATGCCGTGTCTTGTCCGATGCGGAATCTGTTTTCAAGGCACACACTAAGCTTGACTCTGCTTCGTTCAATATTATGATCGATGGGTATGTTCGATCTCGTAGACTTGAGGACGCGCTCAAGGTGTTCGACGTAATGCCTAAGAGAAGCTGCGTCTCGTATACGACTTTGATAAAAGGGTACGCTCAAAACGATCGGTGGAGTGAAGCTATGGAGCTTTTTAGAGAGATGAGAAGTTATGGAGTTATGATAAACGAAGTGACGTTAGCTACTGTTGTATCTGCTTGTTCGCATTTGGGTGGGGTTTGGGATTGCAGGATGTTGCATAGCTTAGCAGTTAGGTTGAATCTTGATGGTAGAGTCTTTGTTTCGACGAATTTGCTGCATATGTACTGTGTCTGCTCGTGTTTGGAGGATGCGCGGAAGTTGTTCGATGAAATGCTTGACAGAAATTTAGTTACTTGGAACGTGATGTTAAACGGGTACTCGAAAGCTGGACTTGTGGAACAGGCTAAGGAGTTGTTTGATCAGATTAGTGAGAAAGATATTGTGTCGTGGGGGACTATGATTGATGGGTGTCTTCGAAAGAATCAGCTTGAAGAAGCTCTTGTTTTCTACACGGAGATGCTGCGCCGTGGAATGAAACCTAGTGAGGTTATGATGGTGGACCTTCTCTCTGCTTCAGCTCGATCATCAGGTGGTTTCAAGGGGTTGCAACTTCACTGCACCATCGTGAAGACCGGTTTCGATTGTTATGATTTCATACAAGCAACGATCATACATTTCTACGCGGTCTCTAACAACATGAAACTCGCTCTTCGACAGTTTGAAATGAGTGTAAGGGACCACATTGCGTCGAGAAACGCGTTGATTGCAGGGTTTGTGAAGAACGGAATGGTTGAGGAGGCAAGGGAAGTGTTTGATCATACTCGAGAGAAAGATATCTTTTCATGGAACGCTATGATATCAGGTTACGCGCAGAGCCTTTCGCCTCAGTTAGCTCTACATCTTTTCCGCGAAATGATCAGTAGTAGTAGTAGCCAAGTAAAACCAGATGCAATCACAATGGTGAGTGTCTTCTCTGCAATATCATCTCTAGGATCGTTTGAAGAAGGGATCAGAGCGCACGAGTATCTAAACCGTAGCTTGATCCCTCCCAATGACAATCTAACCGCTGCTGTAATCGATATGTACTCCAAATGTGGAAGCATCGAAACCGCTCTAAACGTTTTCCGCAAAACAAAGAACATATCTGCTTCAACAATCTCTCCTTGGAACGCTATCATTTGCGGTTCAGCTACACACGGGCATGCAAAGCTAGCGCTTGATCTCTACTCCGAACTCCAATCTCTCCCCATCAAACCGAACAGCATCACTTTTGTCGGTGTTTTGAGCGCATGCTGCCACGCGGGGCTTGTGGAGTTAGGTAAAACGTATTTCGACAGCATGAAGAACGTTCACGGGATTGAACCAGACATCAAACATTATGGATGTATGGTTGATTTGTTGGGCAAAGCAGGGAGGTTAGAGGAGGCAATGGACATGATCAAGAAGATGCCGGTGAAGGCTGATGTGATCATATGGGGGATGTTGTTGTCTGCTTCACGGATTCACCGGAACGTCGAGGTGGCTGAGCTGGCCGCTGCTGAGCTGGCGGCGATTGAGCCTTCTCACGGTGGATGTAAAGTTTTGCTTTCGAACGTTTATGCGGACGCGGGAAGATGGGAAGATGTTGCTTTGGTCAGAGAGGAGATGCGAACTAGTGATGTTGAATGGTCACGTGCCTTCAGTGGTGTTGTGTGATTGATTTGTTTTGATCCTTTTTAAGGCTTTTTAGTGGGCTTCTTATTGTATGGGCCTTAGTAAAAAAACAAGAGAAATAAGTAGCGCGTACACGGGAAGACTAGTTGGATAACGCGTCTGAACTTTGTCCGCTCGTGTTCCTGTGGGTCCATACTAAGCTGAGCTGGCTCTTTGCTGTCCGAACGCAAGCGCGTGTGGGAGTTTTCTTTTCTTCATGCAATATTTTCTTAATTCTTATCTTATTTAAAAAATATAAACTATCGTTGAAACAAAAATATAAACTACATCTTTTACTCAATAAATAAATGTCAACACTGAATAATGACCTTTTCTGTTTGATGAAGTCTGATTAATTCAGTTTGACAATGAATAATTAACTAGTTTGAATCTTTCAGCATTGAAGCTTTGCCCTTATGAAAAATGAATCATTAACCTTTGCATAATAAGCTCTTTAGAAACGACTCATGGATTACATTTTATTATTGCAGAAAATAAATAATCATTAGGAGTTCACAAGAAAAGGAATGATAATAATCACACAACAAATTTTTTGGTATTTTATGATAACATCATAATGAAAGTCATGTGGTGCACATGGAGTGATGAAGTGTTTTCATGATTCTTTGTGACCATTCGTTCTCCTATTGGTTATTTTGAGTTTGTTTATGACGATGGTATTTTATTATGTGAATATGAACATATAAAAAATATACATTTAGCTAATAATATGAGCAATAAATTCAAAACAAGAAATGAAAGACAACAGAGAGAATACAAATGAAAAGAAATTATAGTCGCTGTTTTTCATTTGAAAATAATTATACTAGCTGTTGCGTATACGAATATTACAAAGTATCATGTACAAGCCCATGCTGTCTATAAGTTTTATATAATATATATAAAATAAATTGATGTTCTGAAAATTAGATATTTTCATTCATTAAATATGTTTAAAAAAAATTTTCTTTCGCAATTCTTTATAAATATATCTATCATGTTCCATTTTCTAAAATAAATAGATGTTTTGAAAATTTAGATATTTTCATTTATTAAATATGTTTAGGAAAATTTTTTTTTCACAATTTCTTATAAATATATCACGTTCCGTATTCTAAAATAAATTGATGTTTTGAAAATTTAGATATTTTCATTAATTAAATATGTTTAGAATTTTTTTTTCGCAATTCCTTAAGGTGTAGTTAAAAATTTATAGTATAAACTACTATAAGTCAAGGAACTAGTATTATTCTAGTAAATTATACAGTTGAATTATGAATCCAAAACACATGGGATAAGGATTAATTAGATGATCATAAAACAATAGTTTTATTACAAAATACAAAATATCTAAACTTATATTCGCCCTTTGGGAGTGTGTTCATTATCCAAAGCTAGTTTATTCCTCCAAAAATGCAAGTACCCATAAACCTGAGGGCAAATAAGACTTTTCGTAGTAGGATAATCAGACTCCACTTATCCCTTTTTTTTTATTACCAGAGAAAGAGGAAAAAAATCATATTAATACTTTCCTCTGTTCTTCTTCATCAATAAAAGAATTGAGATCTCTTCTACGAAGGTAGAAAACTCGCCTCTTCTTCTACTCCACTGGTTGCTCTGTTTTTAGCTCGCCTATTCAGATTCAGATCCGTAAAAGAAACTTGTAAGCTCAGAGAACTCTATACGCTTTTTAAAGCATCAAAGGCTTCTCAGCTTTTCAAAAGCTGTCTCCTTTTTGGTTCTGTTTCCAGAGAGTAGAGATTGATCTAAGAAGATTTCTTCATCTTAAAGCAATACTGAAACCCATTCTTCTTCTTCCTCTGATCCGTCGATTCATTGCAAAAGCTTCGATTTTTATATAAGGTATTCGGAAGTGTTGTAACTTGTCTGAATCTGAGTTCTGTTCGATTCTGGATTTATAGATTTAGAAGAAAAGCTCGCAGCTTTTGATATCGCATTGCAAATTCTGTAGATTCTTCGAAGCTCACTGATTCTGTCTCTGAAGTGATCCCTTTGGTTCTCCTCTTAAGTTATTGTGGATGCTCTGTTAGCTGAAGATGCAGCCTGATCAACGCAAAAAGGTTCAAGCTTTCTTTCTCAAGTTTTGCATAATAGTAGAGATTTGAGATCTGAATAGGATCTGTAACACTCCCTTATCATTAACATTTGATGGTTCTGCATATTCCAGTCATCAGTAGAACTCGATTTCTTCACGGAGTACGGTGAAGGAAGCAGATACAGAATCGAGGAAGTCATTGGTAAAGGAAGCTATGGAGTTGTCTGCTCCGCTTACGACACACACACTGGAGAGAAAGTTGCCATCAAGAAGATCAATGACATTTTCGAGCATGTCTCTGATGCAACACGCATTCTCCGTGAGATCAAACTTCTCAGAATCTTGCGCCATCCAGACATTGTTGAGATCAAACACATCTTGTTGCCTCCTTCGAGAAGAGAGTTTAGAGACATTTACGTTGTTTTCGAGCTTATGGAATCTGATCTTCATCAGGTTATTAAGGCTAATGATGATTTGACTCCTGAGCATTACCAGTTTTTTCTTTATCAGCTTCTCCGTGGCCTCAAGTATATACACACAGGTTAAGCTTTCACAGCTTTTGGTTGAGATATTTTGTCAAGATATTGTTTTTCTTAAACTGCTTCTTTCCTTGCAGCTAATGTCTTCCATCGTGATCTAAAACCCAAAAATATCTTGGCAAATGCTGATTGCAAACTCAAGATCTGTGATTTTGGACTCGCAAGAGTCGCATTCAATGATACACCAACTGCGATATTCTGGACTGTGAGTAGTAATGCAACTCTTATCTTTAGAAGGTTACTCTTGTTTTTTTTAAATGAAACCACGTTTATACTATTGCTTTGTGAACACAGGACTATGTAGCTACGAGATGGTACCGGGCTCCAGAACTGTGTGGATCATTTTTCTCAAAGGTGATCATGATTTTACAATTTCATCTAATGTTTTAAAATCTTGACAGGGAAAATAGTAGTCACTATAGAGTTCTCCTGCAGATTGTAGTTTCTTTTTAGTAATGTTTTTAATTATTTTTTTGTTTGCTTGTGTTCAGTATACACCAGCTATAGATATATGGAGCATAGGATGTATCTTTGCAGAGCTCTTAACAGGGAAACCTCTTTTCCCCGGGAAAAATGTGGTTCATCAATTGGATCTGATGACTGATATGTTGGGAACTCCATCTGCGGAAGCCATTGGAAGGGTCAGTGTGCCTTTCCACAATGCTTAGCACTGCTTCATTTTTTCTCTTCTTTGCTGAATTGCTTCATGTGCCAGGTAAGGAACGAAAAAGCTCGAAGATACTTAAGCAGCATGAGGAAGAAGAAGCCTATTCCTTTTTCACATAAGTTTCCACATGCTGATCCTCTAGCTCTTCGTCTTCTAGAAAAGATGCTGTCTTTTGAACCTAAGGATCGGCCTACAGCTGAAGAGGTGATTCATCCATTTCGTTCATTACGCTTCTTAATCCTTATGATGCAAGTTTGGTTGTATAACTAGCATTGTATGCTTTATGTGTTACTTTAGGCCCTTGCGGATCCGTACTTCAAGGGTTTAGCTAAAGTTGAACGAGAGCCCTCTGCTCAACCTGTAACTAAGTTGGAATTCGAGTTTGAGAGGCGGAGGATCACAAAAGAGGACGTGCGAGAGCTCATCTACAGGGAGTCTCTCGAGTACCATCCAAAGATGCTGAAAGAATTCTTAGATGGATCGGAGCCAACTAACTTCATGTACCCGAGGTACTTTCTGAGCTGGCTGACCTGCTTCATAACTTACTTGTCCATGATCTTTAATATCTGTGTTATTCATTCTGCAGTGCGGTGGAACATTTCAAGAAACAGTTTGCTTACCTCGAGGAACACTACAAGAATGGTACTTCTCATACTCCCCCGGAGAGGCAGCAGCACGCATCATTACCTAGGTATGGTTAACATTCTTTAAACATTTGATGATTTGGGATTCTTTCAAAACAGTACGCTGAGTTCTTTGTTATTATGTTTTGCAGGGCTTGCGTTTTGTACTCCGATAACAAGAATGGAGCGGGACAACAGAGTTCAGTTGAAGTCACTGATGGACTCTCCAAGTGTAGCATCAGAGATGAAAGACCGCGTGCAGACAGGAATGCGCAGCGAATTCCTGTTAACGTCCCTCAAACAATTCAAGGTCTCACTCTCTCTCTCTCTGTTTATATAGTTATGATGCAGAAATTATGTGGTGTCTGAATATTAGCCATGCTGTAAATGAAGCAGGTGCCGCAGTAGCTAGGCCTGGAAAAGTAGTTGGGTCAGTGCTACGCTATAACAACTGCGGTGCTGCCACAGGAGTTGAAGCTCTTGAACAACAACAGCGTAGGATGGTTAGAAATCCAGTTGGCGTGTCTCAATACCCAAAGAGAACTCAACCTTGCAAAAGCAGCAGAGGAGATGAAGACTGCGACGCCGAAGGTTCAAGTAGATTGAAACAAAACCCTCAGTACATACCACAGAAAGTCGCTGCAGCACAAGATACTGCAATGAATCGCTGGTACTAGGATGATGTTTTGGGTCTAGAAGAAGAAGCTTTACTACACGTCTCAGGTAGAGCTAAGAGAGAGACATGGCTTGAGTGCGTGAGAAGTTCAAGAAAGTAACATTTATCTTACAGATCCTGTCATGTTATTTGTCTTCATAGATTTGTCTTGTGTTCTTAAAATGACCTTTGTCCTTCACGTTGTAACGATATATATTGCCTTCAAATTCTTATCCTTTTAGAATGATATAATAAGACTTGATTAGTCCCACAAATTTCATTGGATCTTTGATTTAGTAGAAAGCTTTAGAAAAGGATTCATTGAAACTTGCTGGATCAAATCAGATCAGCCATTATCCTTAACAAATATTATACAATGCAAACGCTGATTCACTTGCTGGATCAAATCAGATCAGCCATTATCCTCAACAGTAATTATACAATGCACAGATCTGGTCAATGCAACCGCTGCTTCACTCGTCTTCCATTTGCATCACAACCATCAACAAATATCTCTTTTCGATGGCTAGATGCACTTACATTGTGTTCACCAAGCCTCGCCACATACTTCAATAGCTCAGTTAGTAAAGATGGACAACTCTTCTTCAGATAATCAAACCCATCTGTTTGCATCACAGCTGATAAGAAAAAACAAGAGGGAAAAAACATAAGCCTCATTACATGTGTAAAGAGTTCAATCAGAACGACCTTCACAGTAAACAGATTGATCCTTTTTTTTCTTTACCTTTCAGGTTCTGTGGCAAGGAAACGAATTTGAGACAGACAGCCTTCAGCTGGAAACAATGATGCTGCTCCGCTAGGGTCAGGGTGGTTGCAACCGTGTTTATGGTGATTCCTTCACAAAGTCTAGACTCGCAGATCAATTTAAGCCGCTCAAGTGCATAACGGTCTGCCGCTGCAAGGAGATGCTGAGACACAATAGTAGAAGCTGATTTAGAGTCTGTGCCCATTAACTCTTGCATGTCAGGCAATTCGTCCCAGTAAATGAAATGGAGCAAAACCTGCACAAGAACAGATTAAAGAAGGGGAAAAGGAGTTTGTATCAGGGCACCCATCTACAAAAAACGTGCCAGGAGATAAGATTGAACCTAAAGCAAGGACTAATAACCCTAAAAGCAACTTATAGGACATATCAATTTATCATGACAAAGGAAAACAGATATAGATTCATTACTTCACAATACCTATCTCATGCAACCAACCAGGAAGAGAAGCAGAAAGAAAGGACCTTATCCTGGGTGAGTAAACTCGACAACAGGAGTAGCGCCCCAGGAGAAGATCCCGGATGGTATATTCGTGAAACAGAGAATCCTGTATGACACCACAGTCACTCACCCGGAAAGAAAAGGCAAGTAACCAACAAATCTATCTCTTCCTATAAGACCTTGTAAGACCCGTGGACTATAGATATCTACTTATATATTCCCAAACCAAACAGATGCAATCCCAAAGAGAGGGTTAAAGAGAGGACCTTAAAGATGGGGGACTCCATGTCTTCTATCACTATGCGGTCAGTATTTCTGTCTCTTAACGGGCCAAAAAGCTGTGCCCTGAAAACTGGAGAACGCGTTGCAAGAACCAGCTTGTGCGCATAGAATGTATCTCCATCGACTTCAAAAGCAACATCACAACCTTTCCCACTTTCCAAAAGATTCCCAAACTGTTGGCCCAAGTTAGAAACAGGCACAGGGATATCGTAATTCCTCTGTCCCTCAGTGCACGACTTCACCACACCAACACGACACCGAACCAAGAGACTATTGTCCTTCAGATAATCTGATGATTCAAGACTCGACTTCTTGAAAAACCGCTTGTATCCCCTGCAACAAACAACAATCAGATACATCATTAACATTGAAAGAAACAACACAAACATGTCATAACCCTATCAACCTCATCACAAAGCCACATCAGAACATTCTAAATTCACCAAAAGATAAAAAGAAATTTCAACAACAATGGCCAAAGATAATTCAAAACCGTTTGAAACCATTAGATATGACATTAACATTGAAACAACACAAACATGTCACAACCCTATAAATCTTACCACAAAGCCATATACTTTCAATCACTCAAAAACGTGTTCTTTCATTGCAAGGTTCAACCTTTCCAGTAAACAAAGAGAGAACAAAGAGAAACTCACCACATACTTCCACGATACTTAAGAGTATAAGGTCCGCTCTCAAGCGGTCTCCCAAAATGGGTATGAACCTTATGCTTCCCATTCCCACTCTGATCCACAAGCGTAAGCTCAAACAAAGCTCTCACATCAGCTCCCTCGCTAGCCAAAGCAATAAACAAAGAGACGTAAGACGAGTTATCCTCCGGACTCTTCCCATCCGGGTAAAAGTAGATCGCCCACGTGTAACCCCCTACGGTGAACGTCTCGGAGGACACGAATTTGCCGACACCAAGGCCCTTGGTGAGAGAATAGGCGCTGATCTTGAATTCATGGAAGCCATTGACGGTTTCTGTGAGAGAGGTTGATACCGTGAGCGGCGGAGATCCATAAACCTCCGGGTTGCCCATCAACGATACGGGATCTTCGAAAATTAGAGAGTTAAGGGTTTTGGAAGATATAACGGAGAGAAGAAATCGGAATCTGTAGATCGGAAGGATATAGAACGGAGAGGATAATCGGAGAGAGTCTCCGGCGGAGATTGGTGGCGTCGGTGGAAACGAAAAGGAAGGAGGAAGGAGAAGGAAAGAGCGTATGAGGTGTTTTAAAACAAGTTAGGACAATGTTAGCCATTTAAAACGTTATTATTAATTGATTTTTTTAAAAGTCATTAGTATTATTTTACGTTCGCAAATCTTTATGTACACGAAATTAAAAAAGAAAAAAAGAGAAAAAAATAAATGTGAATAGACGCATCTCTTGAATTTAATTGGGCCATTTAATATAATATTTTGAAAAGGTAATAACGTTTTTTTTATAATCGAGAAGATGAGTGTGGGTCAGACCGCCAACTCCGAGCAAAAGGAACCTCTCACAACGCTTAGGAAGATTCTAGGGAACTGTTGCCGTGTTTTACTTCTTTGTGTCGGAGAAGGCTCGGCAAATGTAAATCTTGATTGGATTCCTTATCGGTTTTGATTCGGATCAAAAACCTAGATATCCATAACTCTACGAAACAAAATAAATACTAAAATGCTATATCTATTAAAAAATAAATAAATCATAAATACTAATATTTTCATGGATAGATATCTGATCTAATCTGATCCGTTATATACATAGATTTAAAGAATTATATATATAAATATTAATTTTTATATAAATTTTACAATTTTTTATTTATTAAATTTATTATATTAGTTCTTATTTTTTAAATTAAATTAATTTTAATTTTGTAATAAAATACTATTATTTATATTGTTTTGGGTTTTTTATATATTTTAAAATTTTCTGTATATTCCGGACACCAAATATTCGGATAGCTGCCGATCAAATCTAATCGAATAATTGATTATTCGGATAAAATAAATCGAATCACAAATACCTCTAAATATCCAGATATTCGTTTCATGCCCACTCGTAAGATCATGGCACCCCTAAGATCATGAGCGAGGTTAGTTGGTCGGAGAAGTCGTGAGGAGTTGCTTGTTAGGGTTGGTACGGCCGAGAGAAGAGATTAGGCATGTAAAAGATTTTTGATTACGTGGTGGTGAATGCCAAAGGGAAGCTTGAAAAATAGGTTAAGCGTGTTGAGTCCATTATCGCTAAGGTTCACCGGACCGTAGAATCTAATGATTTTAGTTTGTTCTTCTCAACTGAACATTGCTTTTGTATCAGTTTTGAATTGAGTTTGGAACCTCATTGTCCTTTTACTTTAGTTGTAATGAAATGGGATGAAAACACCAAACTATACTTAACTCTTCATTGGTGTTACCTTTGGCTATATAACATTGTTAACAGATTTGGTTGGCAAATGGCCACACCAGTTTCTCTTGTGTTGTCATTTCATTTGTCACTTTCATCACAAACATGACATATTCATTGTCTTTCATAGAGCCAAATGTTTGTTGTAACTTTGGGTAACTCATAATAGATGATATTGGTTTGATGTTGATTTACTAATCACCAAAATTAGTTATCTTAAATGGGAAATATATGTGTTATTTTTCTATTATGGGAGGATTAAGTGGGTCCTGAAAGAGGAAGGATCCCATTAGAGCCTTTAGCTTCACACAACAAGACTTCTGCTGGAACACGTATGCTTGCAAGTCACCATTACTCTCATCACCGAGTTATTGACTCACTAATTATCTATATTTAATTACAGATTAGGTTTCATTACTCTTGCGTACGTTAACGCTTTCAGTACCAAGATTAGACAATAATTCTTGACTTATCTCAAACACAACCAAGTACAAATCTTCAACCATTGTGACTCGCTGATAGTTACTTTTGTCAAGAACCCAAATAGAATTGTAAGAAACAAAACAAAAATGGAAAGTCAGTTGTTTTCACATTTTCAGTTTCTTTTTGGCTACATTAATGTATGCATCCCAATCAAATAATAGAGACTAATAATGTAGATTTTGATCATTCTGCGTTTAAGATTTCAAAATATATATCTGTTTACAGTAGACCCAAATGTGCAAGGTAACTTCTTTACCAAACATTTTCTAGAAATTCTAGACGCAAATACAAAGCAAACATAAAAATGGCAAATTGATCATCCAATTATTGATCATGCATGTAAGGACAATAACTGATCATATCAGATTCTAAAAATATTAATTAAATGCTGCTTTCTTTTTGCTTTTGGAAGGTAAACAAAATCAAGATAAGTCAAGCAACATATCAGCAATCTTTAACCTTTTAATTACTATTATATGGAAATATGAAAAAGACAAAGTTAAAAAGATAAAGAAAAAGGATGTCAAAATAAAAACAAAAGATGAATTAAGGTATTTTAACAGCAAAGAAGATGTCATGAAAGTGTTATTTTGTTTTTTAAATGTAAATTTTGGTCATAAAGTTGCAGGGTGAAGCATATGCAACAATAATCTTGAAGTTATACTTTCTTGCACATTTCCTCTTGCGTTATTAAGCTGATTTGCAACCTTTCTCTCTACTCTTTTTTGCTTATTTTGCTTCCATCTCTCTCTCTCTATAAACTTCCATATATATATGAAGAATGTAAAACCACACTTTTCACATTTCTTTGCATCATCACATCAACAACTCCTCAAGTCATATTACTATTCTAAAAAGATACAGAAAGAAAGAAAATAAAAACTTTCCCCTTGGCGATTTGAGTTGCTAGGAAACGAGTAAAAACAAAGAAATGGCTTCAAGGAAGTTTGAAGAAGAAGAAGATCGAAGCATTCGTTTGCAGGTTTTTGTCATATTACTTTCTTACGTATACTTTTGTGTTTAAGCTGTTTTGAGTTTAGGTTTCTTTGGAAGCTTTTTAATTAATGCTTGTATATATTAGTTTAATATTTCTTCCATTCCATTAAGGATAGATGTTTTAGACAAAAAATTGTTTCACAAAAATATATTTTTGTGTGTTTTATGAAAATATTGTAAATTTCAAAAAATTAATTGATTTTATTAAGTTAATATTGATTAAAAATAATTTAAAATTGAAAATTAAAAAACTATATATTTATTATTGTGATTTAATATATTTTTTTAATATGTGTAAAAATAATATTTTTACGAAAAAGTAGTATTGATTAACCTAACATTAATATTGTGGCTTTAAAATAATTTGTATTCTTCATGATCATGTAGATTTCTATCAATAAAATCTCAATCAAATTGATAATTAATAGGAGTATTTTTGGGGAAATTTAAGTTATACTACGTGTTTGATATCACTTTGTAAATTTACCATTAATAAATGACTATTTTTAAAAATATCTTAAATTTATGAAGTAAATAGATTAAACTGATTTTTCTAAATATTTATAAAACATTTAGAAATTCAATCTCAACCTTTTAACAATAAACTCTAAACAATAATTATTAAAGTCTAAACTCTATTAATATAATTTTGATTGTGAGTATTTTCAAAAAATAGTACTTAAATTGTATATACTCCATCCGTTACAAAAAGATCCATGTTTTAGAAAAAAAATTCGTTTCAAAAAGATATATTTTTTACATTTTCAATGCATTAATTAATGATAAATTGCAAATTTCAAAATGTTTATTAAAATACTATTGGTTAAAAATTATAGGGAATGATTAACTAAGGAAAACTATGCATTGGAAACTTAAATATTATATGTTTTCTTAATTAGTGTGAAAATTCTAAAACATACAACAATTTGAAACAGAGGGAGTATTTAATAATTTCTCATATTTTTTAAGCCATGTTTAGTTACTAAACCTATATGTCAATAATATAGGTGTCGGAGCTACATAAACTGGAGGAAGCTAGAGGCTCAAACGACACCGTATTCGATCTAAGAACCAGCATTGAGAAAGGAGACAGCGGCGAAACCGCAGACGCAGCGTCCGTCTCCTCCGCGATCGCGTTTCGCAGAAAATCAACGATCCCAGCTCCGGAGAAGAAGCTAACGCTATTCGCTCTCCAACTCGCGATCCTCGAGAAAACCGCGACCGGAATCGGAACCCTAGGGTTCATCTGGGCCACGGTGGTTCTCCTCGGCGGCTTCGCGATCACTCTCGACGGCTCCGATTTCTGGTTCATCACCATCATCCTCCTCATCGAAGGCGCCAGAATCTTCAGCAGAAGCCACGAGCTAGAGTGGCAGCACCAAGCCACGTGGACAATCGCCGGCGTCGGGATCAGTAGCTTCCGCGCTCTCCGATCAACCTCAGCCTCGCTTCTCCGATGTCTACGAATCCGATCGAGAGAAACAACGACGACGGTGGCAAGAGACTGCGAAGTCACGTGGCGGAACAACTCAGACGTGCCTCTCCTTCCGTACGCGAGATGGTTCTTCATATCCAGCACAGTGAGCCGTCTCCTCTACTGGCTACAGCTTCTATCCGCGACGGCGTGTGTGGCTTTGTCTTCTTATAAGCTCGTGAGGCATAACTATGGAGATGTTCATAAAGGAGATACGGATAAGAGGAATAGACAGTCTGCTCTCAATATATTCTACTCGCTTGCCTTGGCTGAGGCGTTGCTGTTTCTTGCTGAGAAAGCTTATTGGGAGTGGCGAGTCAGTGTTTGTAATTTGCTTGAGAATGTGACGAAAGAGTGTGAGTTTGGGGTTACTGGTTTGGTGTCTATCAAGAGGTTTTTCTATGATTCTTACTCCAAGTGTGTTAATGGGAGTATCTTTGATGGGTTGAAGATGGATATAGTGAGCTTTGGTATGGAACTCTTGGGATCAAACTCTTCTGATGAGCAGCTTATTGGAGTTAGGATTCTTAGACAGTTTGCAGTGAATGAACGGTACTCGGAGGAGACACTTGAGAAGATCGGTATCAACTTTCCTGTTGTTGAAAGGTTTGGTCTTTACAAATCAAAATGTCAAGACTTTACAGATAAATGAATTAAGTGATGCTAACTTTTTTTGTCTTTAGGTTGGTGGAGATGCTGAACTGGAAAGATCTGCAAGAGGAAGAGATTAGGAGATCAGCGGCTGAGTTACTATCGAAACTTGCTGGCAAAAAGCAGAACTCTTTAAGAGTAGCAGGGATCTCTGGTGCAATGGAATCGATTTCATCGTTATTAGAGAGCACGAGATCATCAGGTGAAGCTCCTGATGAGATTGGAGA
The DNA here is from genome assembly GCA_905132885.1 of Moricandia moricandioides. NCBI lineage: Eukaryota > Viridiplantae > Streptophyta > Magnoliopsida > Brassicales > Brassicaceae > Moricandia > Moricandia moricandioides. Next base: position 38,690 of record CAJHQQ010000599.1, read on the forward strand.
GAAAAGAGTGTTCCATGAGCATGATCTACACTATGATTACTGTAGATTCAACAATTTGGGACTCTTGATTTTGAAGAAATTAGCTAAAGATCATGATAACTGTGGAAAACTAGGCAACACGAGAGGTCTTCTCCCGAAGATTATTGATTTCACACATGTGGACCAAGTTCTATTGTGGGAGGAGAACGCAGACGTTGCTAGGTCACAAGTTCTGACGTTGAAACGGTCGCTGCAGCTGGTGAAAATGTTAGCCAGCACGACTGGGAACACAGGGAAGTGTCTCAGGAGAGAGATCTCGGAGATTGTTTTCACAGTGAGCAACGTGAGGGATGTGCTGAGACACGGAGCGAGATACCCGAAGCTGCAGAAGCTCGGGATAGGGATATTGACCAACCTTTCGCTTGACACGGAAGCTCGGGAGAGAATTGGTGGAACGGGTGGTGTTTTGAAAGAGTTGTTCAACATTTTCTTTAAAACACACGGAGACGATGGGAATCAGGGATGTGTAAGGATCGCTGCAGGAGAAGCGATAGCGATGCTTGTGTTGGAGAGCAGAGGCAACTGCCTCCATGCTCTTAGGCTTGGAGTGATGGGAAGACTCGTGGAAGCACTTGAAGTTCCTTTGATCCGTGTGAACGCTGCAAGAGTTTTGAGAAACTTGTGCTTATACTCTGGGGATGATTGCTTTCATGACCTCAAGCTAGTTAAAGCAGCAGCACCTACGGTTAGTATTCTGATATACAATAATGTACAACTCGAATCTATTAAGTGTATAATTGAGTAACAAATGTGGAAACTCTCTTCATTTTGTTGCAGGTCTTGAAGTCAATCACATCAGAAGATAACAAACTACAGGAAGTGATGGTGGGATTAGCAGCACAAGTGTTTAGATTCATGAGTCCAGAAGACTCGAGCTATGTATTCATGGATTCAGGGATCAAGCGGCATGAACTGGCGTACTCGTTAGTCTCAATTCTGAGAAAACATGACAAACCGACAATAAAGGTGCCAAGAATCAGGAGATTTGCGATCGAGCTGGCGGTCTGGATGATGGTAGATGACGTGGAGAATAATGTAGTGGTGTTCAGGGAGTTGGGTCTGGAGAAAGAGCTTGAGAAGGTTCTAGAAACTACGGCTGAGCTTGAGAACTTCGATGTTTTCTCCGGTACTGTTGGAGTGAGCCGTCATAGCAGAACGGTGCATTCGCTAGCTGAGCTAGCCTTGAAAATTCTTAAGGATAATTAAACCTTAAACAATCATCCTGCAAAGAAAGATCTCAGAGCTCTGCATTAGAGCTTTTATTATTATGACTCATTGTTTTGCAAGAAGAACAGATAAAAGTGTACAAATGTGATATGGTTATGCAAGCAATACATTATTTAATTTATTGATTTGAAGTTATGCTATTCTTTTCCAGCAAATAAGCTATAGGTATATATGATTCTTTGGCCAAAGTGAAGGACAAAGTAAAGAATTTAAAAACATTGCTTGTAGGTGAAGGAAACTTTTATTCATAAGAACTTGATGATTATATATATATAGAAATGTTGTGATCATCCCAAGATAGAAACAGAGAAAAGGACATTGTCTGGTTGTCTTACAAGCCCTGTCGGAAAACTCAGAGAATCTTTTTTCTTATAGGCATCAACATGGCTTCAGGAGGATCAAAGTCGGCAGCTTTCATGCTTCTGTTACTGAATCTTGGTCTCTACTTTGTCGTCACCATCATCGCTGCCTGGGCTGTTAATCACGGCATCGAGAGAGCTCGAGAGTCCGGTAAGTAATAAAAAATAAAATGATCCAAATTTCTTCAGGGTTGAATGTAAACATTCAATCTTTTTGTGGTCTTTGCAGCGTCGGTGCTGTCTCTTCCGGCGAAGATCTTTCCGATATATTTCCCGGTGGGGAACATGGCGACTGGCTTTTTCGTGATATTCTCGTTGATAGCCGGCGTCGTGGGAATGGCGACATCACTCACCGGAATCATGAACGTTCTTCAGTGGGACTCTCCGAATCTCCATTCCGCCGCGGCGTCCTCTCTCATCTCATGGTCTCTCACTCTCCTCGCCATGGGGTAAAAAAAAAAAAGCTAACCATTCAGGTTTTGATCCAGTTAAATTAATAATCAAATATAAACCGGTTTGGCTTTTGGTGCAGATTGGCTTGTAAGGAAATCAACATAGGCTGGACCGAAGCCAATCTGGTGAGATTTTTATTACCGGTTTTGTATGTTTAGTTTAAAAAAGTGTACGAATGTCATAAAGACATGACAATAAATTTTGTTTGTCCGTAATACAGAGAACTCTTGAAGTGATGACAATAATAGTGAGTGGAACTCAGTTGTTGTGCACCGGAGCTATTCACGTCGGAGTTGGAGAAACAGTCGACGGAGTAAGGCCTCATGTCGGGAGAGCTTGAGTTTCTAAGACTGAGAGACAAATTTATATATGTATTGGTTATTACAAGCAATGGAAACAAAAATGGAGAGTTTGAGAGTGTGTAACTTGTGTGTTGTGTGTTTTGTATAATGTTTTCCTCGTCTATTGTATTCATTTATTTTTATTCTATACCTTTGATTGTATACGGCACTATCTGAAACTATGTCCCACTCTGGTTAGTACAACTAGTGAATGTCAAAGAACAAAGAGATTTTAATTACATTACTACATCCTATGCCTTTTTCTACCATCAAAAACGATTATCTTCCCCACCGAAGCTCTCATTCTGATCTCTTCTTTCACTTTCTCAGATACTTAGTACAGCACAACAAAGAGATACAAACATGTCTTCCATCCAATTCCATCACTGCAGCAAGAACTTCATATTCTTCTTCAACAGCAAACCAAATATACTTACAGCAACTTTCAGACATGATACAGATTCATACAAAAAGATTGATCTTACATTTCTTTCAGGCCGAGCTTCCTCATCTCTGCCAACAAAGTTTCTTCCCACCTTACACAAGCATAATTTAATAAGCAAACTTATACTTCTCTAAAGACGAAGTCCCAAACTCTATGTACTTGGAAGCAGCTTCTCTCAAACTCCAAACCATCAAGGCCTTCAGATCTTGAGAACTCACACCTGATTCCATAACAAGCACAAACCCAAATTCTGCGTTCTTGGTCCATCGGTGAAGTCTATACCTAGACGGAAGCTGAATTGTCCCAGTTATAGGATCATCTATTGTTGAACTCACTTGGGGAAGGTCTGAGATTCTCCTGTTCTTTCTCCCTGATTTGCCAAGCTGAGTACCGATGATGTGCTCCAGGAAATACCTGGAAGACAGGCAAGCGATGAGAGTAGCAAACGGAACAGTGTAGTTTCCTTTTCTGTAAGAAGTATGAAAACAACAGCATCACCAAACTGACTGCAAGCGAATCTTGCTATCCGCCCAAAAGATGCTCAGACAGCTTCCGTTATGAACATCTAACTCAAAGAACCCCGTGTCTTCGGTTTGTTTAGACTGAAAATTACCAAGAAGCAGCTGATACCATTCTTTACCGATTCTGTTCTCTCTAGTAGCTTTGTTGATGTGGTTGCTGATAAGATCAACAGAGTCTAAACCTCCTGTTACAACGTCTGTTATCTTCTTTAAACCTCGTTCTTCTTTCCCGGTTCAAGGTTATGGTTATGATCTTTATTAAGACGGTCTACAATCCAACCACCAGAGTCTTGTCTTTTGATCCTCATGTAAGCTCCACAACCCATTCTCGTAGGATGCTGAAACCCTTCTCTCGAACAAACAAACCGTCTCGATGTGATGGAGTTGTCCACTTTCGAACGGAACAGCTGACCGATCCTAACTCTGAACCCAGTAACTTCAGCATAGGCCTGATAAAACTGACAAGCTTCATTAGCCGAATCAAACCTCACTTCGCCTTTAAAACGTTTGATAGAAAATGGACATGAGCGTTGTTCTCTATCAGACTCATCAAAACCCCCACCAACTCACTACAACATGAGTTCCTAACTAAGTAAACCAAGAAAGGTAGATAATTTAGAAATCTAACTACACTCTCATCTAACTGAAGCCAACATCACAAGAGGCGAAAATATGAAACTCCAGGTAGAAAAAGGCACAGTCTTTCTCCATTCCCGTCGAAACGACGGAGACCAAACGAATCGGTAGCAAGCACACACACACACAGAAGGTAAAGGACGGAGATTGCGAGGGAGCTCCAAACTCTCAGCTAAGCCACCGAGAGGCTTCATTTCACGACCGTCCACATACTATTTGGCGGGAAATTGATGGTGATAGGCACAAGTTAATTAGGGATTTCGGCCAAGACTGACGATAGATACAGAGATAGAGATAGAGAGAGGAGGAAGAAGAAGCAAGCCCTTTCCTTTTTTATCCGTCAGTCAATTTGACATTTTTAACTCAGCGCCAATGTCGTTATTACATTACTGATACTACTATGTTGTAATGTAATAAAACTTTATTATTCTTCTTTTTAGCCAAAGCCAAAACCTTTCATGAAGATCCAAATCAAATTGGGGATCAAAAACTAGGGTTCCGGCGAAAGCACTCGACTTTCTTCTCCGGTAGTAAAAAAAAAAACCATCCTTTCATCATCATGAGTAGAGGTCAGTCGTATTTCATCACTCTCATTAGAAACCCATCTCGACAAAACCACTGTAACACCACCCAGATACGGACTCTAACCCTCGAGCCTTCTCGGGGTAGTAGTGAACCCAAGTCCGATGAGCACCAGGCTTTAAGCTATACGGAAATGGCTAAAACCGTCTCTACGATCATTAGAGAGAGACATAGATGGCAGCAAACTCTGGTATCTGATTTCCCTTCGTTTAATTTCGCAGATCCTTTGTTTTTCCGACAAATGTTGACACTACAGAACAACAACGTTATGTTTTCTCTCTGGTTCTTCCGATGGCTTTGCTCTAGCTTTGATTACAAACCTGATCCTGTTTCTTTAAACCTTCTCTTTGGTGCTCTTTTGGATGCTAAAGCTGTAAAAGCTGCGAAAGGCTTTCTAGATACAACTGGTTTTAGCCCTGAGGCAACGTTATTGGAGCGGTACGTTAAGTGTCTTTGTGAAGATGGGTTGGTGGAAGAAGGTATCCGAGTGTATACTCTACTGAAAGAGCGTGGAACCGTCCCTTCGGTTCCAACTTGCAATGCTGTTTTACGAGGTTGCTTGAAAGTTAAGAAACTAGATCTCTTCTGGGAGCTCCATAAGGAAATGAAAGAATCTGAGGTTGATCTCGAGAGGATTCAATGTTTGATTCAAGCTTTGTGTGATGGTGGGGAGGTCTTAGAAGGCTATGAGCTACTGAAAAAGGTTCTGAAACAAGGGTTTGATCCAGGACATGCTGTCTATGCGAGATTGATATCTGGCTTCTGTAACATTGGGAACTACGCTTGTATGTCGGAGATTCTCCACACCATGATTGCGTGGAACCATTTCCCGAGTATTTACACCTACCAGGAGATTATAAAGGGGTTGTGTAAGAACCAGAAGCAACACGAGGCTTTTTGTGTATTCAACAACCTCAAAGAGAGAGGCTATGCACCTGACAGGGTTGTATATACCACAATGATCCATGGGCTATGTGAGATGGGGTGGTTCGGGAGCGCGAGGAAGCTGTGGTTTGAGATGATAGGGAAAGGGATGCGGCCTAACGAGTTTACTTACAATGTGATGATACATGCGCACTTGAAAAGAGGCGAAGTAGTGTTGGCTCGGGAACTCTACAGCGAGATGCTTAGAAATGGATATGGAGAAACAACGGTGAGCTGTAATACGATGATTACAGGTTTCTGCTCGTATGGAAGAGCAGATCAGGCGTTCGAGGTTTTCAAGAAAATGTCTGAAACAGGGGTTAAACCTGACGCAATCACGTATAACGCTTTGGTTCAAGGGTTTTGCAAGGAGAATAAGGTTGAGAAAGGTATTAGTTTATTCAAGGAGCTCAGGGCTTTAGGTCTGAAGCCTTCTGATAGGACTTATGCTGCACTTCAAAAGATGAGAAACCTGAAGATGTCTGATTCTGTTGCAGCTTCCTTAAATGAGATTCTAGAGGTTGCCTGAAATTGTGACTCACAAAACTGTAACATTAGGTTGATTCATCAACAAGATGTCATTTCATTTTTGTTGTTGCAGATCTGTATCTTTTTTTGTTATCCCTTGGGAAATAAAACAAAAGGGTTTTCACTGAATGAACTATATCCATTTCAAAGATTACATACAAAAGCACAATATTCATATTCAAATTATTTAAAGGCAACAAAGTGTTATGGTCTTTAAATAAGAGACAAGACAATGGATCAGAGCAACTCAGCGATTTGTCACAGAGAATCAAAAGTTACATTACTACATGTATTAGGAAAACAAGCAGTTTCATAACGTTCTGAAACTTCGACATAGACATCACCAGAAAGCTCTTTTACAGGACTCAGAGTCCAAGATGAGGAGGCAAAAGAATGCTCAAAGTTCAAGGTTTTTCAGGCGAGACATTTTTTGGATCTCCTCGATGATCAGCTCCTTTTCCTCTTCGAATTGATCATCTTCAGAACCTAAATAAGATTTTTTGAAGTAATGGAGTAAGTTAAGTTGAGAGTGTAAGGTCTATAGTACTGAACTAGTTCGAGTCATACCTTTACCAGGGGACAAGTTGTGAAGAAGTTCAAGTAACTTCTCGTGGTTTCTTGCCAAAATGATCTTCACTTCTTGTGGCTTATTAGGATTCGCAACAAAGATCTGTAAGCGCACAAATAAATGCGGTTCATTAGAGACCTATTAACAGATTAGTTTAAAAAGTGAGACATGTTACCTTGAATATATGAAAGGCTGAGATTTGAATATTCTTGCTTGAGTCCTAACGAACATTAACACCATTACATGAAAACAAACTAATGAGGTTGTGACAAAGTAACCGCAAAATATAAAAGATGAAGCCACAAACTCATTGGTCACCTTCAAAAGTGTCATAATCACTTTCATATAACGAACTTCTAAGATGAATTTCTTCATTATGTGGGAGTTTGGAGGCTCCAATAAGAAATCCGAGAGAAGCTAAATCAACCATGAATAGTTTCATTGTTAACAACACTATAATAAGAGGTGTTAGAGAGATGAATGTAGCAGCAGAAAAGGAGCAAAGGTTTATAATAAAAACAAAACCTTCAACGATTGCCTTCTCGTCACATAATTAGATGATGTCAAAAGCCTTTCGTATATATCAAAGAACTGAAACAAAGGAGAAGACATGTTCATAATGTATATTTTCATTTCATTAAATGATTTATAACCGAGAAATGCTTCTTATGTTTTTCATCTAAGTTTCAAAAAGAGATGATGGAGCAAACCTCAGGGTAATGAGAGGAGAGAAACTCAGAGACGACAGTGTCATGTTTTGTGAGAAGATCCTGCAAAGAGAGGTAACAAAGTGTTGAGTAAAGAAGCAAAATCCAAAACCGAGTCTAAGTCAATAGTGAAAAAACCCACCTTGAATGTTGAAAATGCATCAGAAGCAACATCAAAGTTTGGCAGTTCCACAAATTTGAAGAATAACTCAAAGCATGCAGACTCTAGAATATACCTGAAAAGGCACTACAAAAATCAAACCGTGTGAAAAAAGAAAATCATAACCATCACTGAACTCACCAAAACAGCTTTGGAATCACATTGAATACATTCAACTAAAAAGAAAGATAATGAATTTTGTCTTACTTAGCAAGACTTGGGAACTTAATGCATTCCCTAAGCATACTTCCACAATGCAGAGCAATCTCCTTGTTGTCATAGCTGCTCACAAAGAGTGAATAATCAGTAAGCATTCAAATCAAAGAAAAGATAAAAAAAAAGTACAATCTTAAAAAGTATTTTACCATACAACCAAACAGTCAAGCAACTCAAAATGTTCTTCAAAGTATTGAACACAGCAATAAGTCTCCCCAACTTTTTGCTTCAACAAGATAGACCAGCAATGCAGTAAATCTTTTCTTGCCTGCAACATAGCTCAAAGGGGTCTATAGCGGTTGTTTAATAAACACAAACACACAAAAAAGGAAGCAGATTGAAAACCTCTCCTCTTACTTACTTCCCATCCCAAAATGTGTAGCTTATGAATAACAAGAGAGATAACATCTTCTTTGCAAAACTCTAATGCTAACTGTACAGCTTGATCAGCATTCGGTTCTGCCTCACCATCTCCAGACAGCATTCCTCTCAGAGATGAAAAGTTCTTCTCAACTTCTTCCAAAGCCTATCAAGAAAAAAAGTACAACTCTCAGAGTGAATCTAAAATTCAATAGTAAGGCCTAAAGGTGAAAACTTTAACCTTCTCGAGGGATTTAACTTCGACGACGGTTTTGGTGTCGAGAGCCATGAGGCTGTCTCTGATCGCCTTAACGACCTCTTGAGGCGTCTTAGGCCTTGATGGCTTGAAGAAGGAGAACGACATATGAGAAAATCAGATTCGGATTCAGCGTCTTTGCTTGTTGGGGTTCTGAGCTCACCGACGAGATCGTGGATCGGAAACTCATTCAATAGCTACGAGAAAAAAGGGCGACACTTTTTGCTTCTGCTCTCCCTCGCTTCAAAGCTAGATGGTCAAATCAAATCATGCACATGTTTTTTTTTTCTAATCACGATGTTAAGGCAAAACTAACTTCTTCTAGTTACACACTTTCACACACTGTAATGGATTTGTAAAAAGTAATTAATGCACGTTTTTTTTTTAACTCATGGGTTTTTGTCTTAGAGATCGAGTGGATTATATCTTGATGCATTCTGGCCCAACAAGGCCCAATTAACGTTTATATAGCTTTTTCATTTGAAAGAGATTATAAGGTTTTTGTTTTTTGGAAGTGTGAATATAATTATAAAGTCTTCTGCAATTTCAAAGTAGATATTGGCGAATATACACATCTAAATTACCGTGCTATAGATACAATGACTTGGGTCACAAGTTAGATAATACAAATATTACACATGTCACAAGCAAGCTTCTTATTTTCTTCTTCAGGGATTGTGTTACTTACAAGTTACACCTGTGATAAGCATAAACCTAATTATTATATTCCTCAAGAACAAATAATACAATATAGGTTTACAATATATAGAGGGGTAGGTATCTAGACTATATGCTTATGATTTTTTTACTAGGGAGTTAAAAATGAAACCCTAAAACCCAAACATATGTTATTATTGCATAGGAGTTTGGGGGCTTTTGATTTGGAGACACTGTCATATCAATGTGCCTTCTCCCTATCAAACTCTTTCATGTCCCCTGCAACATCATCATCATATACAGCTTCCTTCTGTTTGCTCTCAAAAATAGATTTTTGATATGTAATGCTTAGTTATATGAAAATGAATAATTTTAACAAGGTTTCTCACATATATTAATAATAATCTTGATTTTTAGTTACAAGGAATTTGAAAATGTGTTTTTCAGTAACAAATTCGCCTCTCCTTTTTGGTGTTTCTGTGTATGCATATTTTTATTCTAGGTTTAACGAGTATATCAAAGACTATCATATGGGATAAAAGATCCTTAATTAATAAACTACAAAACAAACAATTAAGTTGATTTGGCGATTATTTATTGTTCTTTCAAAATCGCAAGTTTGAGTCGACACGCACATGACATTTTGATTGCCATTACTATAGGGGCTTTGTAGGATAATCATCAACCGGTACACATATATGTAGTAGTTAGATAAGGCATATAAGAAACAAGTTATATAAGCAGATAGGAATGAGCCCACAAGCCAAAGGTAGGATGAATATTCCATAGCATTGCACACACAAAGGTCATTATGAGGGATACATGCATAGGTTTAAAATGTATAGTAAATTAAATGAACTGACAATTAGTCAATGCATCATAGTTTAAGAGTTCGAAAATAGTGATAATCCTCTCGTTAGAAGCACTGCTATTTCGAAGTCCAAAGTGGATTTTCTTTTTGGTACACCTTATATACTTTTATTTAGACAGAAACCTAAGATTAACATGTCAAATAATAAAAAATATTTACTACTATATCAAATAAGCCAAAAGCTATATAAGCAGTAGTGTAGTTGAAATGAAAGGATTTGAAAAGAGAGGATCAGATACCTTTTGAAGAGGACAGGGGGTTCGGGGAAGAGGGAACATGATGGCCTCCATGCTTCACCCTTCTCTCATCATCAGCTATCATTTTTTTTTTTTAAAGACTGAGCCAAATCTCTTGAAAGTCTCTACATCACAAAAGTGTCACATGCAATAATGGTTTGTTGGATTAGCACAAAATGACAAAGAGATGACGCATGCTTACGCAAACACGTCTCATTATTGTGCCAACTTTGTAAAAAGAAATTATGTGCTAGAGATAACGATGTACTTGTGTTTGTAGAGTCTGCGGCTTTGGATGATAACGAGCATTCGCTGCGGTGGAAGCATGTTAGTATCATCATATATATGTTTATATTTAATTGTAGTCACTGGACCTTGGTTGGTTATCACTACAAAAGAAAGTATATACTTGTGGATATAGAACTTGGTCCTAGCCAGAAACTTCATTAGCAAACAAAAAGGTCTAAATCAACTAAACGGAATTAAATAATGAAGCAAGTATAATGCATGCATGTATTAGTCCTTTCACTGGAATGATTCTTGCGTGGAGAAACCATAAGGGTCCATCAGATTCTTTCCTCTTCTTACTACTCTATTACTATTATTAATTCTCAACATGATAAAAAATTAAAATAATTATTCTGTTTTTTATAATAAAGGAAAAAATAGCATAAGAGGCACGGGGAATGATTTGCATCGAATAATAAATTGCCTCATATGTACCCAACAACCTCATAAGAAAACGATACAAGGACTCTTATTATTACTCCTAGCTCCTTTATAGATTAATATACCAATTCATAACACTATTGAGTATCGAGATTGATTCTGGATTTGTTTTTTTTGGGCTCGAGGTACATTTTATTCTTATACGCATTGTCTCCTTTTTCCACGAGCGTTTCTCTTTATTTATTTTTCGGGTTCCTTAAAGATAAAATTGAAAATACGCACCGAAGAAAACGTATGAAATTTTATTGATCTAATGTTTAGTACGTCTTTTACCTAAAAATGGTTAAGAAGTAAATATTTTATCAAGTTCAAAAAAGAGAGTAAGTATTTTAATGATAGTTTTGTAGTTTAATTGAATAGCAATTAGACACATTGCTAATCTGTTGAAAGTGATATTACATAGATATTATTCGCTTATGGATTAGATGAAATTATCATATACTTAGCTTATGATTTGATGTCTTAACTATATCAGTTTCAGTCACATGAGATTATTGGGAGCAGAAGATGACATAGTGATGAATTAACATATGGTGTGTGAAAGAGAGTGGGCCTCTTTGGTTAATTATATTTGGACATAAACTTGTGTGCGCATGGTACAGTAGCACTCAATCTATCCTCATTAGTACCAGCTTCCCCTACTCCCGTTTTTTATTGTATGATTTTCTCTACTAATAATATTAAATTAGTGAATTTCTAGGAAGCAATGTAGTTTTTCAGTTAATTTTTGGATTGAATATTATGTTTGAATTCATTTGTGCTATTTTGGTAATATCATATTTGTTGATGTGAATCGTGTCTTTTAGAAAACATTTATGGATGTGGTCAAATAGTGGACTATACTTGAGACTGTACTAAAATACTTCTTGAACTTCTTTTGAAACGAAATTACAGCTGTTTAAAGATTTGGTTTGCGTTTCGTTTTTACAATTTATCTCATAGTTTGGTACAAAAAATCTGATTAATTTTGACATTGGTTAGAGATCATTCTACATTTGCGTTCTGCAGCATGGTGATCTTTCAGAAAAAAATGACATTGTATCAAAAATGTAATTAAACAATCCTTTGAATTGGATAGAATTCCACTACGAATATCTTCATCCTTTTTCTGTTATTTTGTTTATCAGTTAACATTAAAGAAAACAGAAGAGAAAAAGGGGAAAGAAGCAAATATGACCATATGATTTGACGTGTCTTAAATCCAACGTCTTCCCGTTCCGGCTGAGGACTGCTATGCCTTTGACATTTTTTTTTGACGTTTGGCATTTCTAACTACGAAAATTATAGAACTTGTACGGTGATGCATATAGAATTTTTATTAGGTGTGTGATTGGTAATTTTTGAATAACTGCAAGAAATATGACAAGTAGAAGTGGGAAGAAGTAAAAAAATGAGAAAATAAAAATTACTCTAGTAAAACTTAGCATAATTATAATTGTGTTTTCTTTTTTTCTTCTTTTAAATAGTAATCAAGAGTAAATAAAATGAATTTCACTTAATTGATAATTTCTCAGCATAATCTGAAATAATTAATGTTCCACCTCTATTATTTGCAGTTCGATTGTCCTATCTCATGTTGTGAACATAAGAATAAATAGTCTCCACAACAATCGATTGCTGTGGAAACCATTTCTTCTTATGTTCTTGCGTTGAGGATTCCAGCTCAATTCAGTGGATTTGGAGCTTTGGCTCTATCATCTTCAAGTCTTAGCAAGTTGTTTAGTTAATCCAGGTTTTCTGTCCACTTCTTCCATGAATTGCTTCAAGCAGATATGTTCGTGGCTCCTTTCAAGTCTTGAAGCAATATACTGAGTTTTAATATATATATATATATATAATGGGTTCTGGTTTGATCTTCCTCTATAAATTTAGACTTGGGAACTATGCTCAATCAGAACCTTCTTTTCTTGGTTGTCTTCATCCTTTCTCGAGGGTGTTGCTTTGTACTATAGTATAACAAACTAACCAAACATAAGCATAGTTGTCACCAAGAGGAATAGAGTGACTTAAGTAGGGCCGCCACGTTCACATGTCACTGTCTTTAAGAGATGGATTTTGATAGGTTGTGGGTCTTTTGTCCTCGATCTAGGGCTCATTTCCAATGATGCTGTAATATTTTCACATCTTCTGTGGGACCCGTTCCACGTCGGCGGTTCCTTCTAAGGGCATCTTTAACCCAAGAACCCCAAATGGGGTTCTTAATTTTTTGTTTTCCTAATTAAAAAAAAGAGAAAAAATAAATTTAAAACGAACCAATCGCGAGCTGCCACGTGTCAGTGGGACCCGCAAACAGTGTAAGAAACCCTCAAAAACAGATTCTTAATTAGGGATTTTAGGAGATGGTTCTTGCACTGTTCACGGGCCCCACGCGTCAGTGGGGCCCGCGAACAGTGCAAGAACCCCCTTTAAGAAATCCGGATAAACATGCTCTAAGTTGCTCGTCACACAACATATCTTGAGAAGAATTATAACACTTGAAGCTAAAATATGTAAGGCGATAACTATTTTGTTGTTTACGAGTTTTTTTTTTGTGGTTTTGAAACTTGAATATATACTTCTTCTGTTTCAAATTATATGATTTTTAAGAAGTTTATGTTGTTTCAAAATATATGATGTTTTAAAATTTTAAAATATTTTTTTGGAAATTTTAAAATTAACTTTAAATTTATTGAAAACTGTTCAACGAATAAAATTTTACAGTTTTTAATAATTGGTTAAATAATTTTAAAAATAATTTTAAAATTATGTATTTAAAAATATTTTTTAGATGAATGTAAATTTTTTAATCTCTGTATAATAAACTAAAATGTCATCTATTAAAAACAAAGTATTTCGTTAAACAGAATAAAAAGCAGGTAAAGGAAAATAAATATGGCACGCGGCTTTCAATCAGAAGAAGACAGAGAATATAGATTTTGTGGAGCTTTTTTTTTGTTAAGAGAAATCGTCGACATCTCCCTTAATATAATAAAATACTAGCCTAGAATCTGTGCTAAACGCGTCTTATGTTTTATAAAATTAAATTAAACTTTTTTTTTTTTTTTTGTTAACCAGGAGGTATCTGGGCTGTAGATTCACCTAATCCCCTCTAGATCTGGGACCAGTCGGCGCTAATACTTTATATGGCGTAAAGCATCCCGTGGCCGGGATTCGAACTCGTGATGGCGGACACCTCAACTGAGGTTCCTTTACCACCAGACCACCAGGCCCGGTTAATGACAAATTTTGAGATAATAATATTGTATTAATTTTAGTTAGTTGTGACATAATATTTTTTATTACATCGGTCACAAATTTTACAAATGTCCCTTTGTTCTAGTGGCATTATATATTTTATGCATGTATTGGTTTTGAGGCATTCGAGTGTTTTTTTTGAAAAATATGCAAATCAGCCAATTTGAATGTTTTGCTTGCAGTCTTTGAGTCAAGACCGGCTCTGATAGCCATGTACGATATACAATGTCACGAAGTTTTATCCATTGCTCCAAGGACTTGCACTATTCTCTTGATCAATACATAAAAGTGCAAATATTTAATTAATTGATTGATTAATAAATAAAAAATTGTGTGTGTGAGAGTGGGAATGGGAGAGAGAAGATCGGTGGGTGCGCGTGCAGCTCTCTATTTGTGGGATGGTGGTCATAGTGCATACTGCTCTCCTACCCTAAACATATCCTCCTTTATCTATTTCGACAAATTTGAATCATATATTTTATATGAAAATACTATAATAAAATGTATCTGGTGTTCATTCCTCCTCCAAAGTAAAAGTAATTAACTTAGTTTTACAGGTACGGCAATTTTAAATCTAATTTCTAGGGAAAATACCCCAAAATAACTACTGGAGTTATAATCCGTGTCGACAAATATAAGAAATGTCGTTATTTGTGCGTGACACAAGATGATTGTTTTATGAAAGATACAGTCCTATCAACACCACTCCACATCGATTACCATAATTGTACAACTTTACAATCTAAAGCACAACCCAATCAGTCTTATCTTTTTTTTTTTTATTATACAAGGATCTGTTTTGTAGCTGTGGTAATTTTTAGAGAAACTAATCTTAAATTAAAAGCTAAGAATACTATCTATAGTAATGAGGAAGAAATTTCGAAGCACTATATCAATCGATTAGTTTTCTTTTCTAGTATGTATGAAGCTATAGACAGACTATATATCTGGTCCCGTACCCTTTTCATCTATGAACTTGTATCTTGATGACTATGTAATAATCATCATAATTTAACCTAACATATTAATTACAGAAGCATTGATTAAAAGGTTTTCATATGCTCAATTCAAGGAATTCATAATTTGGGATCTAGAATTATTTTTGTAATTTTAAAAAAAAATGTTCTATGACCAATACAAACATACGATATATGACATAAAAAGATATGAGCACAAAAAAAATGTTTCCTTTGTTCTTATTTTATTTTTGATCGAAAAGCATTACTTATATTAAAATGCAGAAACAAAGAAAAAGGTCCAAGATTGGGTCCAAAGTAGATAAGGCGCAGAAGCAGAAACAAATTCGGAAAGCATGAGATGGTCTTAGCCAACTAATCGGCTTCCTCATTCTGAGAATGAGAGATAAAGATAAAGGAGATAGAAGCTAACAAGTGAGAGAGAGAGAGTTGTTTCTTGGGTGTACTAACGTCTTTTCAATGCCAAAAAAAACTTTGTAAAAGGAATTTTCCAAAATATTTTATGTTGTTATTATTCATATTTTTTTTTGCGGGGGAAGGGGGAAGACGCAGACTTTATTTTTAAGTAAAATAGAGTGAAAAATTGAAGTATTAAATAAAAATATAAACATTACTTTATTTGTGGAATAATATTATATTTTTTCATCATTTTATTTCAGAATAATTTATGGAATGAGACGAAAATGCTCTTAGTGAGTGAGACTTACTAGCTAGTTGTTTGGAATTGTCTCCGGCAATAATCAGTCTTAAAGAAAATAATCACCTTCAATTTCATTAAGTCCTAAGAAAATTGAAAGGGAAAATATATAGTTATCAAGTTGCCACACCTGATATTTGATAACCTTTGGTTCATTTGTAATTTCCCGCTCGATAAATATACTAGCGACGATCTAAACGATCACATATGACATTTGTTGCTATACTTCAACATTGGTCCTCGGTTAAACAAGCAAATCAATTGTGCGTTACATAGTTCTTTATTATATTAAATGTATAAAGATAAAAAAGTACATGACAAGATGATAGTTCTCGAGTATGATAATTGAAGTAAAACGTAACCAAAAATCCGGTTCAAACAATAATAACCATCCGATTTAGATCTTTTTTCACAAGTAAACTAAGATAAACAATATACTAATAGTTGTAATGATACTGTTACGTGTCTAGCTCCATAGATTTACTGGATGAATAAGTTCACTTTAAGCATAATCTTACTTGATCTTTATTTATTAACAAGACTGTAGTATTTAACGAACAATAATTTATATCCTACATAAAAATTATACTCTATGCTTATACTTTAAATAATTAACTGAATAGTACATAATTAAACCACATTCTAGTGGTCTAGTGATCTCTACTGGATAAAAAGTCATTATATTTTATCAGATCATGGATTTAACTGACGCTAAAAGTCAGGTTTTCAGAAGATTAGTCGGTTGGTTTCTGCCGCCGGATATCCTCGAATTATAAAAAAGAAATAGTGCATGATTAATGTGTATGTTGCAGTGATCAGGGTTGTCGCTGGTAAGTAGTGGTCAAATTATAAGAGTGTTTAATTTTAATATACCATTTTCAAATCATATTTTAATTGTTATCATTGATCTTTTTCTAAGGTAACTAATCTGAAATCGTATTTTACCACAAAAAGCTAATCTGACACCATACTAATAAAATGAAATACCAATCTTTCAATCCATAAGTATAATCATTTGCTCTTTTGGTGTCACATACTTTGTATAATTTTATTTATTATGCCTTGATCCCTCTTAGATAGTCATAAGTTTTAATATATGTATACACTAAGCACATGACCAAACTAGTTGTGGTCAAGTGAATTGAGGGGGAAAATGTTTTGAAGATTCTTGTTAAGGCGTCAAAGTGAACTTATTATTCAAACTTCAAAAGTTAGTCTCCAACAAAATCATCTTTAAATTAGCACACGATTTATCATTTCTATTTCCAACTAAAAAATGAGCTTCGAGCTCTATTTTTTCTTTATTTTCGTTATGTACTAAAAATTACTTTCTGAAAAAAAAATCCAATTTTTTTCTGAAACTTAGAAAAGTTTTGACTCACACTTATATCTTGTATTAGGACTCAAACTTATATCTTGTATTAGGACTCAAACTTACATCTTGATAGAATATTTAAAATGATCTTTCGAGTATTGTCTAAGAGACAGAGTAAACCTTTTGATTCATGCTACCAACAAAAGGATCATTAAAAACCAGAAAAGATTTCATGTATATCTTAGGTTATGATTAACTCCGGTCTTTTAAGATAAGGTTCTTAACGTAAAATTTATCTTTTTTTTTTACATTTTTCGGCTAAGAGACGTCTCTTATAGTTTTTATTTAAGAGACAGTTCTTAGATTTTATTAATTAAAAGTTAAGAAACGTCTCTTATAAAAGCTAAGAACCTCATCTTAAGATACTAGGGTTAATCATGTTCTTAAACTTATAAGAATTTTACGAGATACAAGGTATGGTCACTTACAATTAGAGGAAAAAAATTGCTGCATGAACAAATATTTATTTCAGTTTAGGTCAAAATTATGAAAATTTTATTGTCTTAATCAAATTATATGATGAAATTGAATATTTTGGTAATAAATCATTACATATCCCTAGTTCATGTAGAGTGTCTTAGAAACTATTGAACTTTTGAACTTGATTTTTTCTGACAATTTGGTCTAGTTTTACTTAGTTTGTTTGTTAATAAGCCGCAAAATTGTAGGTTCCCATTAAATTTCTTTATTATCTAAAACTACATAAACTATGAAACAAAAGGAGTACAATCTTTATTGCTAGTATTTGGAAGAACTATATAAATGTCACTGTGATTCTACGGTTTCAATATTTCTCATACATAATCCTTTGTATAGACGTTGAGGTGGTTTCCGAAAAAAAAATAGCGAAAAAAATGATCCATAAAGTCGATACTAAGATAAATGTATAAACCAATGCTTACATACATATTTACCGATAACATAATTATATAGAACTGGAAAATTACATAAATCAGTTTCATAATTCTCTAACAGTTTACTAATAATTATCAGAGCCTGAAATTTTGGGAGCTGTAAACAATTTAATGAATGCTTCATTTAATTTTTTATATATTTAAAAGCTATGTTTATGTAATTTTTTTTTTCAAAAAAAAATTGGGGATATATGCCCATACCCGATCTTGCTGATCATATAATAATTATGTCGTTCTAGTCTACATGTTTATGTTTTTTTAATGATTTTGCATTTCTGCAATGTTAACAACCAGAACAAACATATCACCTAATGGGAAATGATGAACAAAGACACGATTCAACAACACAAAACAAAAACTAGAAACGACTTAGAAATGCACAACCCATTACAGAACAGAACTCACTTCTCTCTCAGATTCACAGATACATACACGCATGCGTACAAAAACATACAAAACAACACACAAACTCTTTATCATCTTTCTCGTTTCATTATGCCTGCAATCATGATTTCTTGGTCTTTTAACCCGCATGCTCCTCCTTCTCTGTATCCTCCATAATCTCTCCTATAAAATACCTTAAACTCCTTCACTAGTCACCACTACCTTTCTCTTCTCTCTCTGCTCTGTCCTTATTCGAACTCTCTTGTTCTGTTTTACTCGCAATGGCAGTGTCTGGGTTCGAGGGATTCGAGAAAAGACTCGAACTTCGATTCTTCCACAACTCTTTAACCAATAACAACCCAATGGGACTCCGTTTAATCGACTTCGAATCTCTAGACCAAGTCTTAAACCAAGTACAGTGCACCGTGGTCTCCGCCGTAGCGAACCATAGCTTCGACGCTTACGTCCTCTCCGAGTCAAGCCTCTTCGTCTACCCAACCAAGATCATCATCAAAACATGCGGCACGACACAACTCCTCAAGTCAATCCGACCGTTGATCCATCTCGCGCGTAACGTCAACCTCACGTTACGCGCGTGCCGCTACTCGCGCGGCAGCTTCATCTTCCCTAACGCACAGCCTTTCCCTTACACGAGCTTCGAGGAAGAAGTCGTCACCGTCAAAGAAAGCCTCCCGAACTCTCTCCGTTACCGTAAAGCCTCCGTCATGACGCCTTCTAACAATAATAATAATAATCCTTCACGTGCTTGGCACGTGTTCACCGCGAGCGCTGACGTGGAACCGGAAGAGTCTGTCGTCGTCGTGGAGGTATGCATGACGGAGCTTGACCGAGTCAACGCTCTGAGCTTCTTCAGACGGAAAGGCGACGACGAGAGAAACAGCGATTCCGCCGGGAAAGAGATGACGCGGCTGAGCGGTATCGATATGATAAACGCAAACGCGTTTATTTGCGACTTCGCGTTTGATCCTTGCGGTTACTCGATGAACGGAGTCGAAGGGGACCGTTACTCGACCATCCACGTCACGCCTGAAGACGGTTTTAGCTACGCGAGCTTCGAGTGCGGGTTGTCTCTATACGACGGAGGTCACGGAGATATCGCGGAGGTGTTGACACGTGCCATTGGTGTTTTCCGGCCAGGTTGTCTCTCCGTAGCCACCACTTACAACGGCGAGGATTATGATCACGAGGTGACGAAGCGTGTGGAGAGGGTGTTGGCGAAGAAGCTAGGTTTAAAGTGTCGGAGCAGACTTATGGATGAGTTTCCGGGCTCCGGGACGGTTGTTTATCAGTCGTTCACGCCTCGCCGGATATAGTTTTCACCGGAGGAGGAGAAACAAACAAAAAAAGGGTTTTAGGTTTTAAATAGTTGGTGACGTGGAGGGAGATGATTGGTTGAATTGGGTAAGGAAAGATATAAGTGGAAACATATGATCATGCGCCCCACTTTGAACTTGTGGCAATGTCACGCCTAGGCATTTTTGAGGTTCAGTGTTGTAGAATTTTAGTGGGGGATGGTAAAAATATGTTTGGTCTTTTTTCTTTCTTTCTTTATTTCTTTTGTTTCTTATGTTTGTTTCCTAAAAAGTTATCTTAAATCTCTACATGAGACTCTTGATCATATACATCTTCACAGTATATTTACTTACATAAACTATAGCCATAGTAACATGGCTAGGGTATCTTCCAATAACAACACAATCCGATCATAACATTCAACCCTGGTAATGTGCATGCTTAAGTGCTTTAGACGACAAAAGTATACACAAGTTAAGCTTTTTGGCTTTTGATTATGGACCTTTTAGAAAGAAAAATTAACATATAGTTAATCACTTAATGTTAATAATCGCGCATGTAAACTACATCCACCCCGAACATACTAAAATACAATATGCACGTGACAATAATTGGCTAAAAGTAAAAAAACAATTGTGATATGTCCAGTAACAAAATCACTATGAACTGCACTAAGATATTCTCTCTGACTCTCTTGTAGAGTTGTTATCGTTTGTGAACTCTTTTATAACTGGATTTCTGTAAACTACAACTGTTAATGAAAGTCTCGTGTAGAGTTGTTATAGTTTTGGTTTTTGAGGTCTTATGTGTGTTGTTCCTTGGAGTATTGTGGTTAATGAACCTCTCCTGTTCTTAAACTCATTAGTTATAAAAGAGCTTTGTACTAACATTGGAGTTTATTTCAAATCAAGCATTGAAGTTTCTAAAAAGCTTCTTGAAAGAGTGCATAAAAATTCAATCAAATCTTTGACCGGTTAACCGGGTCTCTATCTGTTGTGTAGTCAACTTGGCGGTGTGTTCCATTTCTTCCTTTGTTCTTCAAAGCTTCCTATAACCGCAGATTGGTTCTTATCACCGAGTCTAGAAGCAAACCCCTCATAGCAGCCTCTCACATCTATTCTTTCCAGTATCTTTACTTGTTTTCCACGCATTTTATCTATCAATATCTGACCATCTTTCGATTCATTGCCTTCAGCGACCACTCTTATGTGGCCAGCTCGCAGTTTTGGCTTCAATGAAGCGTGATCCCCTCCCAAGTAAACCGCTCCAAGAACTTCCCCTAAGAACATGTCCTGCAATACACACTTTAGGGTTAGTTCAAAACATATTGAAACTGCTTGAACATGTCTTGCAGTATGTGCTCAGCTAACCAAAATCATTTGTGTCTTAAAACAGAATGACAAGAGAGGCTTTACCACGTGCGCGTATCTCCTGTGTTTATGATGAAGCGCTTGCAATCTAGCAAGCAGCCGTTTCACAAACAGACTTTCAGGTGTTTTCGCCGAGGAATAGAGTCTATCAAGCAATGTCTGGAAAGAGCTCAGCTTCCTTTGGGTTGCTAGAGGGATGAGTGTGATGTTTAAACCAGACTCAAGAACCGTCTTAGCTGCTAAAGGATCAAGAAACATATTGAACTCAGCGTATGCGTTCTTAGGAACCGTGAATATGTTCCCTTGATCTGGTTTCTCACGGTTAATGTGTCCTCCCATGATATAAACTTCCTACAATTTACACAAGAAGCCATTTTAATTAAAACTCGGATGTTGATGTAATGTATCAGAGAAAGTAATTGTTCTTGCCTTGATTAGTGAGGATGAGTTTTTATCAGATGAGATTATCTGAGCCAAGCTGGTCAATGGTCCATTGGTTAGTACAGTGATCTTAGATGCTCCAGTAATAGATTTGGTCAGATTTTTCCAAACTTCAAGTGCAAGAGGTTGTCTAAGTTCAGACCGATCAGTGTCTCTCGGAGCTCCATGTGTCATGGAGTTCTCCGCAGTGTATCTGCATGCATGAATAGTATATTAATTTATCTTCCACAAAATGATCTTATCACAGATAGTTCTATAAAAATATATTGATACATTGTGAGGTATTTGTTTTTACCTACGAGGGCTTCTTGGGAGGTCACGAGCAAAACCGTAAAGAGTGTCGGAATCAAGAAATCCGCCAGAGCCTTGAGGAACAGCCTTGATGTACTTGCAATCTCCAACCGGTGGAAATATCGGGTCAGATTGGTTTAATGCGAACATGTCTCCCAAACCGACTGGAATGTCGTCACGACCCATCATATGAAGCAGATCATAGACCACATCGATTGTTGCTGCATTAGCCCAACCGGTTGGGCTCACAATAATGGCCTGGCAAGCCAAGATAAAGTAGGTGTTAACTCTTAAGATACTGAAGACCACAACATTTGTAATTACTGAACATAATAAACATGGTTTCTTATGTAAATTGTTATGTATTTACTTGTGTAACAAGAAACAGTTGTATCTAGGACTATAGATACCTTCAAATCGATTTTCTCCACTGGAACTTTAAGGAGATAGAAGAGAGAGAGGAAATCTCCAGCGCTCATGTCCATATCGAAAACAACAGGCATTCCAAGCTGTGTTTTGCTAAGATCTGGTCTAAACAATTCTTCTTTGTAGTATGGAAACTGAGATGAAAAGTTAAACCTCCCTGTTTCTCCAGGTTTATTCAAAACCTGTTTATTATATAAACAACTCTGTTATATCAATCAAACAAAAAAAAAGCCTGATCTGTAACTTTTAGATTGAGAATATGAAAACTTACTTCCAAGAAATCAACATAGAACTCTCTGTCGAGTTTGCTATTCATGTTTACGTTCGGTTTAGCTCGTCTCGCCACGAGAACACGAACTGAATCAGGTCCAGAAGTCTCTTGTGTATAACCATCCTAATAAAATAATTAACCATAAAAAGGATTAAATTAAAATGTATTGTTTATTCAAGAAATGGTGAGTGAAGGAACACACAAACCTTACACCTTCCTTTCCCACTTTTAGGTATGCAGATTGGATCACGCAAACCATTCTGAACATGACCACTGTGAACTCCTCCAAGGGTTAGGTTAAACTTTGGAGTTTTTCTTTTATCAAAGAAAGGATTTGAGCCATCAGATTTTCCATAAGGTTTGTTTGAAGTAACAACGGTTATGTTCATGTACTCCATCTCGGCAAAATCATTCTCACCACTGTTGTTGTTATTTTTAATGGACTTTCTCATGATTGAGACTGCAACACCAGCCGTAAAAGAATCCCACATGAAATAGCTCTGTGAAGATGTCACAATGGTAATAAAATCATGTGTTAGATGTCAATGATTATTGAGATAATGAAATAATCAAATATCTTAAACACTTGAACTGAACAAATTTATGTTGAATGATTACAAAACTTTAGCAACTTATTTTGTAGATTACTATCTTCTATTTTATTTTAGTTATATTATTAGCAAGTGCACCATGTATACTGAAACCTAGCGAAGAAACCTAACAAGAGTTTTAATAGCAATATTTAATGTTCATAAAAATCATCTCTACAACATTTGAGTTTGGGAAATGGATTCAATACATACCTGGTAAAACTCATTATCGAACCAAGTGTCTCTAGCAATTTTTAAAGATAAGAAAACGTATTGAGCTTCGTATGTCCTCTGGTTGTTTTCAAATGTCTCAAAGAATTGCTTGTTGATAGGTATTGTGTTGGTTGCATCAAGAGGAACCTGAGTCACTGGAATACCTGAATGAAACACCTGTAATATTTCCAAAATTTAGCAAAAATAATAATAATAATAATATTTGTTTTCTTGATTATTTTCCTAAACGACTAACTGTTTAGTGCTTTGCGGTTCATAAAATATAAGACAAGAATGAACCTGATAAGCAGCGAAAGGATCAAGGAACATGTTGAACTCAGCGTAAGGATTACTTGTATAGACTGTGAACAAGTTCCCACGGTTTCCACATTGTCGAGGTTGACATTGCTCCGCCGTGGAATTGGCCGGACAACATCCGGTGGGATTTCGAGACCGTACACCACCGCCCATGACGTATATGTGTTGGATGTTGTGTTTGAGGTGAGGGTTTGACATCAAGAAGAGAGCGAAGTTCGTGTGAGATCCGATGAGGATCACGGTGACTGGACCTTCGGAAACTTTGTCGATCATTACTTTCTGTGCCGTTGGTTGCTGGATAGGAGTGTATCTTCTCTTCCCCTGTTTCCCCCCCACAATGACATAACCAAGTTAACCACAAGAACATTCTTATTTTATTTTGAGGTCCTCTGTTTCTTAAAATTATGTGTTATATATATATATATTTTTTTTATTTCGTTAAGATATAGGTATTCATGTTTCCAATGAAAAAATATGTTTAATTTTTAAAAAATATAAATCATATTGCAAAGATCTCTAACTATGGTTATCATTAAACAACCACTCAAAAGATTTTTTTTCAAATAACACTCATTTTACAAGAAAAATAAATAAAGTACACTAATTCATAAATCTTGGTTCCATTTAATTCTCTACCTACTAAACCCTAATTACTACAAACCCAAATATTATATAACATTTTTTGCATTTAGTAAATGATATTTTAGAATTTTGTTACATTGTATACTAATTTTTGGAAAGGAATATTGTTTAATATTGTTTTAGTGCTATTTGAAAATATTTCTCAATTTTATTATTATAATACATATAGGAAATTATTTTCTTATGAATAATATAACAAAATTTTCGGTCCAACATAATCGGATTAGTTTAAATGAAAAATGTGCCATTCATTATATACATATATTTTTTTGACATCATATCTTTATCAAAGTATTAAAATTGTACTTTTAAATGAAATTTTGGGGATACATATCTAAAGTCTGAAGCCATGGCTTCTTCAATCTATGCTATGGATTGGATCTGCTGACTACTCCACTAGGCTTGAATCTATTAGTAGCCGACAGATGTACAAGCCAGATTACTTCTATATAAGAACTACCATGATACTACCGACGTGTGGCGGCCTGAGAGATACCAACACAAGTGTCACAACAACAACAACACCCTCCACAAAGTTTGACAGTTTATAAGATTCTATATGGTGGTTGCGACTAAAGTAACCTAGTTGGTGCGATCCGATAGGATATTAGCATATTATTTAAATCATGCTATTATAGTTTTCTAGATAACAACCAACGCTATAATTCAAGTGTATTTAACCAGTACAAACATTACTGTTTCACAGTCATTTTTAAAATTCTGCCCTAAAAAGAGAAAAATAAATTCTTTATAAATTTTCATATATTTTTATAAAACTAAAGCACCAATGATATTTATATATTTATTTATTCAATTTTTTTATTTCTTTCTGAAAATGAAATATGATTTTTTTTTAATTTTCAAGTTCAAATATTTTTGGATGTTTGTCCGAAAAAAGAGAGTTATATTTAATCAGTAGTTAAAGTTTGATATTCTAGTTTCTCAGGTCCGAAACCACAACATGTAATAATTGTTTTGTCTCATATATCACTTGAATTAGGGATTTCTAACACAATGGTCGGATTCTTTTCAGTTGAACTAATTACATGTGGATATTCTGAAACAGTGACAAAGTGTATATTTCTATAAACTGACTATGTTATTTACCTGAGGAAGAAACTGTTTACGAAATCCATAATTGGAGTCAATGTCGAGAAGGCCGCCGGAGCCTTTAGGAACAGCTTGTCTGTATCTACATGCTCCTGTTGTTGTCATCCCCTAACACACACACACACACGCAGGTTTTACATTTTAACACAAACTAATACTAGAAAACATATTGACAAGAAGATGAAGATGAAGAGAACCTGTTCGATAATGGGAAAATAACCACCGACGTTGGAGAGAATGGTGCCATCGTCGAGAATCCCACCTTCGCCGCCGACACCTACAGCGACATCGTCACGACCCATCATGTGCAATAAATCGTACACTTGATTCACTCCGTGTCCTGCGTTTGTCCACGCATTTGCACTTATTGTAATCCCCTGTCACAATAAAAAAACAGAGCAATGATTAATAAAAAGAAAGGTGAGAGAAGAGAAGAGAGGAAGTAGTGTGGCTTACGACGAGATCGAATTCTGATTTGTTTAGTTTCAAGAGGTAGAGTAGAGCAAAGAGATCGTCCGTGTCTACATCTGTGTCAACTAGAATACGGTGTGGTCTAGACAGAACACAAAGAAGATTTTGTCCTAAGAATCCGAGAGTGATGAGGAAGAACCATAAACTCTTGCACGTAGGTCTCATCAACATCTTTTAGAACAAGAAGAAGCACAAAGATGGATATAGTGAAACAGAGGATAGAAAGATTGGGAGATTCTGGTTCTTGTATGAATCTGAAACAAATCCAAAGACTTGTTTCTCCAAAGGAATCAGATCAAGAAACCCATTACATGAAGTAGAGTCAAAACTTAAAAAAAAAATGGATAAGAATGAGAAAGTGGTTGTTCCTTTGTTTGGAGTCAGCTCAAAGGAGACTGTTAGCTATAAAGCCTTTGTTCTGTTTAGACGATATGAAGAAGGAGAAGAAAACCAACCAAAACAGCAAAAGATAAGATTTCTAAGGTGTCTTCAGAGTTTTTGTTTTTTTTTGTAACGTTTTCTTCTTCAGAGCTTTGTTTCTTATGAGCAGAGTAACAGCTTAAAAATTAGATTAACATTGCGTGATGTGTGGCTAAAAAACAAAAAGGGAAGAAGAAGAAGAAAAAAAATATACAGACGTGCAGATGCAGAGAGAGAGGGAGTGGGCAAGGAGGGACGAGAATCGATATTGAAAAGGTTATTTAGCATCTAAATCAGGAATTGTAACTTTTAAAATACGGAAAACTTATTATTCAAATTTTTGCCAAAAAAAAAAAACTTATTAGTTAACTTCTTTTAGAATTGCGTCTTGAAAGTTCCCTTCAAAATATGTTTATATTAACATAACCTGTCAAAATAAGTTTATACTGGTGACAACAATATAACCGCATGTAAGGCCATGATTAATCCAGGTCCTTTAAGATTTTAACGTAAAATTTGTCTGTTTTTTTTGTACTTTTTGGCTAAGAGACCGTTTTTAGGGCATGTTTATTGCATGTCTCTTAGTATGATTCTTAGTTTTTCTAAGAGACGTTTCCTAACTTTTAACTAAGAAAACTTAAGAACTCTCTTTTAAATAAGAAACCTAAGAGCATGATTAACCATAAAACCCTTAAGGGTTCTTATTTTTTTCTGATTTTAAAAAAAAAAATTAAAAAACAATTACGGACCGCCATGTGTCAGTGGAGCCCGCGAACAGTGCAAGAGACAAATTTTAATTAAGAGCTTTTAAAAAGTTTCTTCACTATTTGTGGCCCCTTCCTTTAAGAACCCTATTAAGAGTTTTGGTTAATTGTGCTCTAACAGACCGTTTCTTAGAAGAAAAATGTAAAAAAAAGTGAAATTATAAGTTAAAAAATTCATCTTAAGACACCCGGATAAACATGTCTTTATGTCTATTATTTAAAAGACGGTTCTTAGATTTTCTTACTTAAACATTTCTTATAAAAGTTAAGAACTCCTCCATGAGAAACGAGGTTTAATCCTGCTCTAAACATGTGTGCGTGTATATGTAAAGAAGATGTAAATATGTGTGTATATATCTAAAAAGATTTAAATCTTTTGTGTTATAGATACGTGGGAAACATGCTTGTATTACATAATTCTTTTAGCTGGCCGTGATAGAGACAAAAGAAAAAGAAGAAGAACATCGGTAGATATTTACGTTGTCAAATAAAGATTACATGTAAAGATTTGTGTACATATTTATCGATTATTAAATCTTTGTGTTAGAGATACGTGGGAAACATGTTGGTATTTTATATTTCTTAGCTGGTCGTACTTAATTGACAATTAAACGAGATAAAATTTAAAACTGAACATCAATATACATTTTGGATACATGTAAGGACTTCGAGTCTCAGAATTTTCTTTTACAAATTAATAAAGAAAGTTTTTTATAAAAATTCTTTAAAATTGAAAAAATACCATCGAACGTGAATCTTATAAAATAACTCAAAAAATGCAATTAGATATCATTATAAACATGCAAAATTATCGATTACATAATCTTCTTTAATATTTTTCATTGTTTACAGTAGCATAGTTATTCAGCTTTAAAAAGTATGGCAGAAACTTAAGTTTAATTTTCCACTTTTCATAGCATGAATTTCATGAAGTTTAACATTTTCTTAAGACTTTTTAAAATTTCTGTATTCGTTTTTAGCATCAAATATGAATCTTAGACATGCCTCTGCAGGCTGCAGCCGACAAATAGAAGGGTAAAGATACTTAATATCGTATGGGCACATGACAGCTTTGTTTTAAGTTCAATAATAGTGGGAACAAAACAAAGGTTTGATAATGTATTTTGATTTGTGGTGCACAATTTCTCTCCCCCACCAAACAAGAAAAAAAAACATTTATTTTCTAAGATTTGAATTTCATTTTGTTACATAAGAGATCGGGAATCACTTTAAATATTTTGATTAAGCAACTGGGATGATCGCATTCCTTTTCTAAAAATATTCTCTCTTGAGTCAAACGAAACGGTCGGGATCCGTCATTAAAGATGACAGCAACCAAAAATAAAAAAGTTACAACTTGTGATTAAAAGATTATCATCTACGTATTGACGACAGAAAAAAAAAATTAGATAAAAGTTTAATTAGAGTGAAAACTTATTGCGTGTTTATACATACATATGTGTTTGTATGTGTGTTTTAGTTAGGCCATCATTATAATGAACCCCATTTGGGGTTTCTATTTTTTTTGTTTTTTTTGTTTTTTTGTTTTTTGCTAAATAAAAATAAAAATAAAAACAAATCAATTATGGACCGTCACGTGTCAGTAGATCCCGTGAACAGTGTAAGAAACCCTCAAAAAATGATTTTTATTTAGTAGTTTTAAGAAACGGTTCTTGCACTGTTCACGGGCCCCACATGTCAGGGGGGCCCGCGAACAGTGCAAGAACCCCATAAAAAACTAGGATGAAAATGCCCTTAGTAGTTTAAGAGATTGCTCCGACATGTTTTTTTGTTTGACTAGCTTTTTTCAAAGGGCATCATTAAACTCCAAATGGAGTTCTTAATTTATTTATTTTTAAAAAAAAAAATTAAAAACGAACCAATCACGGATTGCCACATGTCAGTAGGGCCCACACAAACAGTGTAAAAAACTTTCCAAAATCAGTTCTTATTTAGTATTCCCTCCGTTTTTTTTTACATAATGTTTTGGGTTAATGCACGAAAATTAAGACATTTACATTTTTTCTAAAATGTATTATTAAAGATATAATTTAAAAATTGTTCAACTAATTATAAAAATAACTGTAAAATTTTATTGGTTGAACAATTTCTAATAAAGGTAAAGTTAACCTTAAAATCTCAAAACCTACTTTAAAATCTTAAAACATCATCTATTTTGAAACAACATAAACCTTTGAAAACATCATGTAAAAAAACGGAATGAATAATTTTAAGAAACGGTTTATGCACTGTTCGCGGGCCACGGTGATAATCATGCTCTAACGTTGTACTACTAGTAGTTAAACAAGTACGACTCGCTAAAAGTGTTGACTTCAATACATTTCACGTGGAAAACACAAACGTATAGATCACATGACGTGATCAGTTCTTCTTATTGGTTAATTTTCTTTTCTCGAGTTCTTCTTCTATGGCTGGCTGTACATAACAAATTGTAACATATATATATATACTAATAATATTATTTAATTGTGAAATTTTTTAGTTTATGAAAATCTCAACTCAAAATATTTATTTTGTTAGAATACCACAATTAAATATTATTATTATTAATACATATATATATATTGAGAACTATGAAGTTAAAATTTTCTACTGGCGGTGCTTTAATTGAAGAAGTGAATTTGTATGTATTTTTCATCGTTTTATTTATTTTGTTTTCACTTACCTTTTTATTCTCGAACATAAAACATTTTTTCCGTCTTTGTGTTGCTTTGTATCGTCATTAGATAAGATATCAAAGCAATTGCCTCTCTTTTGCAATGAAGCATCCTCTACAAATTGTCGCTGGAGAATTGTGGCTGTGGTCACTCACGGGAAAAAAATAAAATTAGGGTTAAACGAAAAAACGACGTCGTTTTAGTTAGTTCTTTTTAAAAAAAAAAACTTATAGGGTACCCGGAACCTGATAGGATAAACTCGACAGGGTAATTTACAAATCAAGACCCGCCCAAATAAAACCCGCGAATTTCAAACACTAATAATACGGGTTTTAAGTTTAAAATTCCAGCAGGGTTTAGGGTACCCTACTGGTAAAAACTCATTGTTAACATCCCTATCTACAACTTACCTCACCGAATCTGTTAAAAACCCCCTTCACAGCTTCCCCTCCGCCTCCTCTACTGCATCTTTTTCCTCATCTGATTCGAGTTAATCCTGAATGAAGAGGCGCGTTTCCATTATGCCGCATCGAGTCTTCAGCAGATCCAAAACCAGAACCATCATCTCTTCTCTACATTGCTACATCCTCTCCGGTCGACCACCGCAGCTTCTCCTCCGCCGGCACACCACCCTCTCTGCACACTATCCTCACAAACCCCTAATCTATTTCCTATTTTTATCCATATGGGCATGTTGTTTTCACCATCCACTCTATTTTCAAAATTAAATGAACATGTTTGGTTTAGATCTCTATTTTTAAATCGAGGCTTTTTCAATTTTTATTGTATCACTCTTGACTACACTTCTGTGATTTTGTATTTCTTACCGGCCAACAGTCAATTTTTGTTAGAGATACGGTTATCCAGTACCATGACTGATAATTTCCGGCCCAGAAGCAAAAAACAAGAAATTGGCTCATAATCTGATAAAACATGAAAAAAATGAAAGGTTGTTTGAAGCCAAAACTTCTTACTACAATATTTCTTTTCTTTACCAACATAACTAGAGAAGAATTTATATTATTATTGGCCCTATAATAAAATATCTCTTTGTGTTTAGTATCAAGCACGGAAGCACGGCCGTGCGGTTATCAACCGTTTTGAAACTCCGTTGATTGAGTATTTCAGTGTTGGTTATGAATCGGAATTCAATGTGTTTCTCCGAATACGAGTTTTAGGATTTTAACTAAAGATTTTCTATAGGTCTCTTTTCTTCTTTACCATCTTTATATATAGTAGTATATGTTATATTGTAGTTTTCTTCATCTATTGTTTTACCGTTGAAATTATTTCGATTGTATTCAAATAAGTCCATTAGACTTTTAATTTAGTAAAGAAACTAGATTTTGATCCGCGCTTTGTAAGCGCGGGTTTTGATTTTTATTTTTATTTTTATTTTTAAAATTATTTAATAATATTTGTAAACCAACAATTTTAAAATATTTTTAGGTTCCTACAAACTTACCTGGACCTTGAATGATCCTACTCGACACCATCCGTATATTCATGTAAAACCATTTTGAACCCCAACATTCAGAAAGACCGAATTGTAGTCGATGGGTACTTAGATGACCATGACTAACACCCGCATGAGTGTTATAGTAAATTGTAATATATAACATATATAATTGTGTTTGTTTTTATGTGTTTTATATGTTTGAAATTGTTCATATTTTATTATTGTTTGATCTATTAGAAAATAAAATTTATGTAATATTCAATTATTTTATATAAATACTATTATTTTATTTTAGATTTTTGTTGAAATAAGAAAAAATGTATAACTAACAAATTAATATGGTTGTCTAACACATAAAATATATGATTTAAAATATAAGAATAAGTGAATATCTCAATTTTAGCAATTTATTACGTTTTGTTCATATATGAAAACCTCTAGATTTTATTTTCAATTGATTGATGGATTTTATTTTATTTTGTGGGTTGTAATTTGGAAATAAAAAATATTGTTAACGTAAGGGCTAGATTTTTGGATCTATCTTGTTAATATTATGCTTGTTTTTGAATTTATTCGGTTAGATAAAAAAATTATTAAGTCAGCCCGTAAATAATTTTTTTTTTAAATTATTCAATGGCACAGAATGGTAAATAAGAAGAAAAAATAAGGGTAAAGTTTTATGGATACTACAGTTTTAATAAGATAGATTTATTGTAAATGTAAAGGTTAAGTTTATAAATACAAAAAAATATTTTTAATACTGTTATTCATGTATGCAAACAATCCTCATTATCTATGTTTCCAAACAAAATCCTAAAGTACTTCTAATTTAGTAATTTATTCCTTTTTATCGGATCATGCTATATATGTAATTTATTCCTTTTTTTCCCTTTTTTCTGGAACACATGTTATTTAGTCAAGTTTGTGAAGTCACGTTCACATTAATAAATTTGACTACAATGACTATTAAAAACCCATGCGTGACGAGTACTAGGTTATTGAATATGGACAATTTCCATAATCTACTTTCGAGCTTTGATTATTAAATTATATTATCGTCAATAAAATTGTTATTCTTGTTTGTATGAATTTTCAGTATTACACGTAAACCCAAATATTATAACAGTTATTTTTGTAGCTTTGGTATCAACACCGTAACCGCCTGTACATTTTAATGGATTTGTGAATGATACGTTTACATATTCCTGGCGTATAAATCAAACATATAAGAACGAAGATTCGAATTTTATAAATAAAAAAGTAAGAGAGTGACAGAAAAGGAAGATAACACGCTGCAAAAAATAAACTAGATCAAAGAAGAAGAAGAGAAGTCAAAATTGCAAGATTCAAGTCTTTTATAAAAAGATACTGCAAGATTCAACTTTGTAAACTTCAACTATTTATGTATCTGATATTTTAGTTTTCAAAAAAAAAAAAAAAACTATTTATGTGTCAGTGAAATTGTTTTCCCGAGGATGATGGTTTATATGAAACGATAAATGTGTTATTTGTACAAGTACAGCATAACATATAGATCTTTGACATCCCATTTTAGAACAAAATCAATTAATCTCCTGAGAAAAATATAAATAACCTATTTAAAAATATATTTTTTTTTAAAAGAGAAACATATTTAAAGATAAAAAAGAGTTGTATGAATTACTCTTTCTAGGTCGAAAGGAAGGTCCCCACATTATCTCTTTCAGTCGTTATTCATTAATGGATGGTTGATCTAAAAGGTAATATATAAATTGTCGAGTTGGGCATAACTATGCATGCTTCGCATCACTACAACTTAGAAAGTGGTGCTGACATAAAAAGATGGTCCATTAATTAGCTAAATTTCCCAGTTTAATAAATTAATAGTAGTGTATGATATGTTATGGTGTAAGAATCCTCTCAAATATTTAGATAATTCTAAAATTTGGGCTTGGATAGTTAAATAATGTAATGTAGACGTCAGGTACATGCTGTCGGACACAAAGATCTTAATATACGGGATTAACTGCTAATCGTAGGCCGCAACTTAAAATTATATATGATTTTACGAAACTAATACTATATATAAAGTTCATTATCAATAATATTTTGTATTAAAACAAACTGAAAACTAACACATACTAATATTTTGTATTAAAACAAACTGAAAACTAACATATACTCCATCTGTTTCATTAAAATAAGTTTTTTAGTGTTTTTACACATCTTAAAAAAACTTATTAAATCACTATAATAAATATATTATTTTTTTTAATTTTCAATTTTAAATAAATTTTAATCAATAAAGTCAATTAATTTTTTTAAAATTTACAATATTTTCATAAAAAAACATAAATTATCTTTGTGAAACTAATTTTTTTTTGTAAAAAATCTATCTTAATGTACGAAAAGAGTAGTATTTTACTATGTGAGTATAAACTATTGGCTATTAACTCACCTCTAACATTTTGGCTATTAACACACATAAATGCAGAATGTGAAATCCTATAAAATCACTATACCGTTTTTAAGAATATGAAAAAATATTTAGGAAGATTTCTTAACTTTATTAAGTAGACTACTAGAATCAAATTTATAAACTTAAAAAACAAGAGTGCTAAAATTTGGGAGTAATTTTTTTCGAAACTGTTACAATTTAAAAAAAAAGCGATTACAAAATGTTTAGGGAGTTAACTCTATTAACTAGACTTCTAGAATCATATTTATGGGGAAAAAAATATTTAAAAAGTGTCGTAAATCTTTGGGACACAAATTCACTATGGTATTTTTTATAATTATAAAATAAAAAATGGAAGAGAAAAGTAATAAAACACAAACAAAATTATTCGTGTGCACCAAAAGGTAACGTGCTTTGTTTTATTGGAGTTTGATGATTCAGTTTTGGTCAAACCCCACTTGAGTTTTTGGCCCATATTGATAGCAAGTGTATTTAAGCATAAATCAGAAAAGATTCTTCTTGACCTTAGTTGATTAATCGAAATAATTAATTACTTGATTAGTCAAGTGCTTAAGCTAATAGCACTAAACCATTCAATCTGTCTCCACCAGGACGAAAATGATAAATAAACATTATTTTGGTATGAATGTTCATGATTAATAAATATATATCCTTTTGCGCTTATATTATTATTTTTCTCTAATCATAATTAGGATAAGGATTCAGTCAGATATTCATAGCCCAAAAGTTTAATATCTTTGGACTAATCCCGTAAATGGGTATGGTATGGGTGGGTATGTGATTACTTGTTATAGTCTTTGGAGTTAAATTTTTTTTGAGTTTCATGACAGAATATGTTTGTACATCATTGAGACTCATACAATAAGTTGTGACACTTCAAGCAAAAACTTATACAAATAAAAATTCTCAAGCTCTCTTTATCATTTCATAGAAAATAATATTACCCTAATAAGAACATCATATATATATATCATATATATATATATATATATGTAATCTTGTAGATACCGATCAAACATGCACACAGACATAGTTACTACAAGTATATTTCGAAGAAAAGCAAAGGAGAGTCCTCACTAAGCTCCGGCCAAATGAAGCTTGTAGAGTGTACCTTCTCTGACGGATTGCTTGTTGTGGCGAATCTCGTGGATGGTGGCGGAGATCTTCCAGTAGAGAGGCCGGCATACATAGAAGAGAATCACCATTAAAGTGATCAGAATCACTATACGGAACCAGATGATTGTTGATGATGTTGGAGACGCCATTCATATGAAGATTGTTTTTAAACATATATATATATATATATATATATATATATATATATATATATATACATATATATATATATATACAGCCTCTAAAGTACTACATCATTATGAAGGGCTCTAAACTATCCTCAAAATGTACACAAAGAATAAATCTTGAACAATGACAATGTTGTGGTGGTAGGTGAAGTATTCTTGTCTGTTCATTTAACCATGATGGCCTAAGTAATAAAAATTGGACTTGTGACAAGTATATAAACGTATCAAATTCTACTAAAATTAACATAATTAAATTAATGACTTGATGTGAACGTTTTACCATGTTGGCATGCATAAAAAAGGATTGTGATGCAAATGCGTAAGTAAGATATAAACTACCAAATAAAATCTAATGTATCAAAATACTATTTTTGGATCGATATACTTTTCACCTTGGATTCAATGTATTGTTTTAAGGGATCCCTTCTTCTAAATGCTAGTATTAATTTTTAAAACAAGTCTTTTTCTGTTGTACTCGCTCTGTTTTTAAATTTAATTAATGTATGTTTTAGAATTTTCACACTAATTAAGAAAATATATAATGTTTAAGATTCCAATGCATAATTTTCTGTAGTTAAATATTCTCCATAATTTTTAACCAATAAAATTTTAATAAACACTTTAAAATTTACAATTTACCATTAATTAACGCATTAAAAATGTAAAAAATATATCTTTTTGAAACAAATTATTTTTCTAAAACATACATTAATTTGAAACAGAGTGAGTAATATATAAGAAAAAACAAGTTTTTTTTTCTGCCATTCCTTTCCATTA
Source organism: Moricandia moricandioides (assembly GCA_905132885.1). NCBI lineage: Eukaryota > Viridiplantae > Streptophyta > Magnoliopsida > Brassicales > Brassicaceae > Moricandia > Moricandia moricandioides. The sequence goes on from CAJHQQ010000599.1 coordinate 74,403, forward strand.
AATTTTTTTATATAACTTTCCACGATTCCCCAATTCCACCATACATACCAATAAAAATCTAACTGATGGAAACCTTAACGTGACAAAATAAACCTATTTTTCAAACAAAACCCTCATGCTATTTTATTCTACTCCACCCAAAGAAGCTCGAGTCTTTTGATAAATTCCACCCCCACAAAAAAAATTGATTGTATCTTTCGGCTTATGTCTCTCTTCGAATAGAAGCTTGGATCTCCTCAAGTGTCTTCCCTTTCGTCTCAGGCACCATCTTGGCCACAAAGATAATCGTCATCGCAGCAAAACCAGAGTACATGTAGAATGTTCCTACACACACAAACAAACAAACAAACAAACCATCAACAAACTTTTCTGTCTTCTTTAGAATGTGGTTTCTTGCGGCTAAGAGACACACTGATCTCCCAAACGAGCCCTTAAAAGTGTGTAGTGTACCTGGAGAGCTCCAGCTCATGAGGAAGTTGAAAGTGTAAGAGACAGCCCAAGCACCAGACCAATTCACCAGTACCACTAAGCTTCCTGCAATCCCCTTGACGTTTATTGGAAATATCTGCGTTTGTTTCATCCCCAAACATAGCAAGACTTGAGTTTATAATCAATCTTCTAAAAGCAATGACTCTGTTTTTAAACAGTGTTACTTCCTTCACAAGTAATAACTCTGTTTTTTTAAACAAGTAAACATACATACCTCAGACATTATCACCCAAGGAACAGGTCCCATTCCGATGGAGAAAGCAGCTATATAGATCTGATTGGTGGAAAACGAGACATGAATTATATATCACATATGTTTTATTTGCAGAACTCTGCTCTTGAGTTTTTTGGTTTGGTATTAGGTTAAGTTTTTACTTACAAGTACACCTCCCACTGCTAAGAAAGGAACCCACTCAAGCAATAAGCTTTGTCCCTGAATCCAAAACATAATATAGATTTGATGTAATGAACATATCAATAGATTTCAAAGTGAATACATGGTTAAGCTAGGGTTAGTGATATGCACCTTGAGGAAGAAAGATGTTCCTGTGAGTATACATCCCAAGAAGATACCACCAGCTGAAACCTGCAGCAAAATTTGTATACATATAAAATTCAACTTTTTACACGAAAAACTCTTTATGTGAATTGAAATATTTTACCATTATTAGTGGCCTTCTTCCACATTTATCAATCAAGACTGTTCCAAGAACAGTTATGGGCACCTATCAAAAAATGAAATAGGAATATAAATCTCATTATAGAGAAGAATATAGAGTGAAGCAAAGAGGTTGTTAATTCACCTGAACACAAGCGATAGCAATTGTTCCGAGTTTGCCAGAGGAAAGTCCTGCAAGTTTTTTTAAAGACAAATGTTAGAATCAGAAACTGAGTTTGGTTCTGACTTGTGATACAAGGCAAGCTATTTAGGTTTATCTTATATATACCTGCTTTTACAAACGTTTCACTTGCATAGAATCCAATCCCGTTGATTCCCACAAACTGTTGGAATACCATTAGGGAAACACCAATCTGAAGAACATTCACATCACACGTACGTGAATAACATATTTGAACTTCTGAAAGATTTTTAAGGATTGATTCATTTATTTATTTTTGTTTTGGTTATGAGGTAAACACTTACGATGACAGATCGACCATATTTCTTGGAGACAAGATCTTGGATTCTTGCTTTTGGAAGAATCTCAAGAGCTTCAATGGAGGCTTGAATCTCTTCAGCTTCACATGTGATATCTGTATCTCTTCCTCTAAGCTTTTGTAATGCTACACGAAACTCTTTCTCACGTCCTGCTTTTGCCTGGAAGCATGAAAGATTTTAAATTATGTGGAAGAAGCTTATGTTGATAGGATCATATGAATCCAGTAGAGAGATTTACCAGCCAACGGGGAGACTCGGGTATGAAGCACAATCCAAATAGCAAAACAATGCAGGGAGCAAGTCCTTTTTAAGACCAAAAAACATATGTACATTAATAACTTTTTCTAAGTAGATTTTTTTTTTTTTTTGAGGATTTATCAAGAAACTATTATAGATTTACCGGTAAGGGCAAGAATTTTCCAGGAAATGAGAGATCCGATCAAGAAAGAAACCGATGAGCCGATCACAATCATGAGTTGGTTCAGTGTTGTGAGTGCACCTCGTAGATTCTTTGGAGATATCTCAGCAATGTACACAGGCACCTGAAAGTTTTCATAAACATTGGTTCATAAATATCAACATAATTTTCCAAAAAATAAAATAAAAGTAAAATTGAAACTAGACCGATTTATCTTTGACTAGTAGATAAAAAAAGAAGTGATTTAAAGGGTTAATTACCACATAAGAAAAAACTCCAATGCCATATCCAGTGAAGAACCTTCCTACATCGAGTAACAAAGCACTCTGCACCACAATGACCATCATATTAGAATCTAATATTTGTTTCATTTAACTTAACATCTATTAGGCCAAAATCTAGACTAATCTCAAGATGTTAGCTTTTGACGTTGCAAACATTCATATGTATGTGTAAGTTTATATACCTTGGAGAAGTAAACAGCGAGCCAACCAGTGATGCAGAAGCAAGCTGAAGTTCTCATCGCCTGATATGAGTTTCCACATACAGTTTAAACATGTATTTAAAAGCATTTAAATTTTTAATTTTAGGCAATTAAGTTTGGGATTGAGAAAGATATACCCCTTTCCGGCCACTCAAATCTGATATATGTCCACTCATAACAGCACCAAGCATTGCACCGATTGTTAGTATTGACCCAAACATGGAGAACTGCATTTGTACATAGAAGCAAAAATGATTCATAATTGTGATACAAAAAACTTAAGCTAGATGGTTTGGACTATATATATAGTTCTAGGTACAAAATATGCCAATTAATTTTAAAAGGAAAACATATATGTACTAATTAAATTATACTATTTCACAAAAAGAGGCACTGGGTCAGAGTAAGCACAAACCTCTGCAAGGGAGAGATTGAGATCTTGTCTTATTGATGATTGAGTAGGAGCTGAGTATCCAACCTTCATCAATAAATAAAATTATAAGCAATTAGTTTGGTATTAAGGACAGAGAGTGTCTCCTCTCTTAAGCCAAAACTTACACAAGAGCCAAACTCAAAGGAGCCACAGACAGCAACAAAAGTGCTGAAGAGAACCATAAAGTAAGATTCATTAATCTCACTCTCTTCTTCATCAGCCAATTTCTTCAACAATGGATTCCCAAGATCCTCCACCTTGTTTACTGTTTCACCCCTCTCCACATCTTTGATTTCCAGAATTGCCATCCTCTCTCTCTCTCTCTATCTCTTTCTCACTTTTAACTCTTTGAGAGGATGGCAAGTTTTCAAGAAACAGAAAGAAAGAGGAGTGTGAAGAGTTTGGTTCATGAAAATGGGTATTTATAGGGAATAGATGTTAAGAAAAATCTCGACGTTGGACGAAGATATTTAAGATATTTGTCCTTTGACGGCAAAATAAAAATAAAGAAACATTAGATGATTGAGTTGAGTACTGTGTTCTCATGTGAGATAAAAGCTGTCACTGACATATATACCCAATCATCTCCACGTTTCTTTTTACTATTTAGGGTTTTCATTTCATATTGCTAATTTGCTATTTATATTTTAAAACGTTTTTAAGTAATGCGATCTCTAGTAATATGATATTTACTTTCTTGTGAGATTTAATCAGTATACATTGAACTAAACACATAAAGCTGGAACTTCTAAAGTCATTCATTATCATACGTCAAGAAAACTAAAACAAAACTTATATAAAACAAAACTAAAATCTAAAACGTTATTTTCATGAGCAAGAAAAAAGAACACTCGTGATTTAATGGAAAGATTAAAATTTTTGATATGTTCTTAATATACTTATTAGTGTTTAATTATCGTAATTTCGGATTTTATGTTGATAGATCTTACCATGTGGGTGGGGGTGCGTGGGTCTCACTAATCTAAACTACCCATTGTGATAATGACAACCTGCATCTATTTGTCCATATGTTCCACTATGATCTAGTAATTATCTCAGCTTTGCTGGGATTTTATTAGCTAACTCTTTTCAGCTTCCAGGCTTCTCAATTGTTCGGAACAAAGAAAAAAAAATCTCATAATAATTCGTCTTCAGCAGATATTTATCCTAACGCAACAACAAAAATCTGCGGAATATTATGGAGACTTACGAAAGTTAAACCTAACCTAACATAATAATATTATTGTAAAAAAAATAAAAAATCTATTGTGAACTTATAAAAATATCTACATTGAGACGTAAGAGTGAATTTTGTTGACGTTCTGTTGAATAAACACAGCCACTGCGTCACGTATAACCAGAAAAAGTCCCAACCTACCTAATGAACTTACTTAGAACATGTTTATCCGGGTCTTTTAGGGTAGATTTCTTAACTTATAATTTTACGTTTCTTTTTTTTACAATTTTCCGCTAAGAGACGTCTGATCTCTTATTTAAAAGATATTTCTTAAGTTTTCTTAATTAAAAGTTAAGAAACGTTTCTTAAAAAACCTAAGAATCACATGATAAGAGACCTGCAATAAACATACCCTTGTACATCTACAAAACATCTCTGTTTGAGATCGTATCTTGTATACCGTCCAACGATCTAAGTAATCTCCAATAGTTTTATTTTGTTAGATGGAAAGACTGAGCAAACTCTGGAGGCAAAATAGATTAGTTTATCTAGAAATGTTCAAACACGTTAAAGCTGTTCGAGACGTATGGAGAGAGACCTGTATCAAACTCGTAGCCAGTTTATTTAAGTAAATATAATTTGTTTAAGATGTTGTCGTTTACTACAAAGATATGACTCAGAACTGACGCATTGTGTCTCTTCTTTGTTTCCAAATCTCATCTCTTTTGTCTCTTTCTACCATTTGCGTTCTCTGATGCAATCAATCTCCAGTCCACATCACCTTTTTTATATAAAAAAATATAACGTAGCAGGCTACTTCTTTCCAAAAAATCATTTTACTAAACTTTCTAACAATTTATTACGAATTTACGATCTTATATACTTCCTCAGTTTTTTAATAAATGATGTTTTACCTTAATGCACAAAAATTAAAAAATTTATATTTATCTAGAAAGTAATTTTAAAGATATAATTTTAAAATCTTTCAACTAATTATAAAAAAACTGTAAAATTTAATTGATTAAACAATTTTCAATAAAATTAAAATTAACCTTAAAACTTCAAAATTTACCTTAAAATCTCAAAACATCATATATTTTGAAACAACATAAACCTCCCAAAACATCATCTAATTTGAAACGGAGGGAGTAATTTGTATGTATATAATTTCCTTAAGTTTTTTCATAAAATAAAATTATAACAAGAATAGGGAACACAACCATTTATATTGACAGAATGATACTCGAAATATCATGCTTTTTCCTTCTAGTTACGGATTGGGTAAAGCTAAAGAGTATTTCACTTGTTAGTCTATTGGATTGACATGACAAAAATCTTAAGGTCAAAGTTAGAACTTGGTCATAGTGTTGACCAAATAAAGTTTAAAGACATCTAAAGAGCCAAGCCATAACTTGAAGCAGAAAAATGTATAATACTTTAGTTACGATTAGGATTTGTCCAAGATAACATGTTACAGTGAGCGAAAACAAACCCTAGTCTATATATATAAAACTAACCGATGAGGAACAATGGTCACTGACCAGACCATTCCCTGTTATTACAGTTGCAGCATCACTGTCGAGTCTTTACGAAATTGGGAAAGAAGAAGAGAGCTAAAGAGCAAGTAAACTCATCTGATCATTAACCATTTTGTTTCTTTCTCAAGGAAATCTATCTGACAAGCTGTAGCTGAGTTCTGTTGAAAGCTGAGACTAGCTTTTTTTTACAGCTCCCTTAAAGCTTCTTTTAATGAACACACCTTCACCGGTTAAAATGGGAGTCTCTTCCATTTACTCAAAGTTTGTGTGCCAATCCAGTCCGGATTGCCACTGCAAGCTCTATGAACTTGTTTGGATGGTAGAGAACAGCACAGACCACAAAACAGACAGCAAATGTAGCGATAAAGAGAACAGTTTGGCGGGACCTTTGGGCAGAGTGTATTGGTATACATGACTTCCTTGGCCAGTCTCCTATATCATTTACGTTCATGACAACCTCATTGTTTAAAAGAGGATCGGTCTCTTTTCTGGCAGTATTTGGTGAAGCCGCTTGTGGCCTCTCCTTACAATCTAATCTTGCTTCTGGTTCCGGCTGCAAACAGAAAAATGGGGAATGTTAATAAAGAAAAAAATATGCAAAAACAATAAAAAGATGCAAGATTGTGCAAAGAGTCCATTAATATCGTCGTAAATGTGCCAGATATATCATGAAACAAAGAAATCAAATGTGTAAGATAAGTTAAGTTTGTGTGCTGAGCCCAGTTTAGATCAAATCACCAAAAAGGGAAAATCAATCAGCTATTAGTGAAAAAACCTGTTTGAAGTTCAGTACTCTTGATGGTATGTCCTTCTGGAAACTGCTCTCACAACAGCATGCTGATGTTATTGGATTCACCTTTGAATCTTCATGGCTTTGCTGCATTCTGGCTGTATTCATATTTTCATGTAGAAGCCTCACGTCGCAGTCACATGTACAGTGAACAAAACTGTCTGGCTCCATTTTCTTCACCATAGTTTCCAGATTGTGCAATACGTTTCCTAATATTGAGGGCGAGTTACTTTGTATCAGATAATTCAACACTCTGTTGTATCTTTTTATCTGACATCGGTTCAAGGTTTGCTGAGTGCATTCTGAAGAGGGCACCTTCACTGACCATGCAATATCTAACAAGAGACCAGAAAAGGTGATCTGCCTCTCTTTGAATTCCTTGCAACAGCAAGTCAAAGAACAACAGGCGGTAATGTCTTGTTCCTTTGGAAAGAGAGTAGCATTAAACTTCTGCTCTATTAGTTTCATTTCAGAACAAATAGCTTTATCTCCAATTATTAGAGGTATGAAATTTGATAGGCCAGATTCATTTTCAACCTACAAAAAGTATTAGAATATCATGTTATTTGTAAAAACACAGTCAAAACGTATATTTTCAACAAATGGGTACCTCGACAAATGCAGGGCCAAATAAATTAGGGTCAGAATTCACAATCTTTATCCTGTACAGCTTGTTATTACAAGAACGCTTTCCATCCTGGCCCGGTCCAGGTACAGCAGAATAGTTATGTGGGAAGTACTTCCCAGAAAAAGACACAAGAAACCTGCAACGAAATCATTATCATGTTACTCTTTCAAATTCACAACATCTCAGGGGATCCCAACACCCAAGAACAAGATACTAGACCAACACGTGATGAGTAGTAATCCCAATGCAACATTTTGAAGTGAAAGTTCTTGAAATATAGTTTCAGTATATGGGTAATATGACAGAACTAAAATAAGCGAGAGAAGCCCGAAGCATAGATCAAAATAGGGGTTGGTACCCATACCGGCATTTAGGCTGCACAAGGTTAAGTCCACAAACAACGAGTTCAATTGGTTTGCCAGCCTCAAAACATGTTGGATACACAAACTGAAGTTTCGGTGACTCTAGTTTTACATCTACTCTTCTTAAAGTTGTTCCACCTGTAAACCAAAAGAAATAAGAATAAACTCACACTTAATCATTTAATACACAAGATTATGCTTAGTATGATAGGGGAATATGAAAACAGAGAAAAAGTAAAGCAGATCATCTTGCCTTTGATAAGACGGAAAATCATGTTGTTCAAATAGACAGTCATTGAGCCTCTTCCAAATAGCATTTTTCCAGGTTTAAGAATAAATTCATCCAGATAGGCAACAGGATCTTTAGACAACTGCTTAAATGAACAAATAGGAAACGCTTATTACAATGCAAAGTCAAAAAGAGTGCTCGCAGGAAAGAGATAGTAAAGTTGATATTTCCCTCTCCAGGATACAAATTTCGAAATACATTGGACAATTTGCAGAAACAAAAGAACTCCAGGACAAACAGATTCTTAAGAGCTTTAATGTGTATATGGTACTTAAGAGGAGATGTACATAGAAACATAGAATAACCTATCGTAAAGAGACACCCTACTAAAAAGAAACAATATTTATGTTGTGTTGTGGCATCAAGAACAAGAAAATGATGAGTAAAAGATCGTTGAATGTACCTTCGCCCACATAATCTCTGGCATTGCTATAAAGACGGTCAAAATTGTACATCCGGGACGGATATAGCCCTCCAGCTCAATAGGCATGGTGGCCAACCATTGGAAAATCTGCAAATTTCAATTGATCTCGTGAAAATTAGTTCTTTGTGATTCTGAAAAGGTTAAACATAGTCTCTGAACCCTAAACTGTAATATAATTATTTTGAGAATACTTGATGACGTAGTCTCCGCGGGAACTCCGCTGGATTCCAATCGTAGAGCTTAAAGGAGATCCGACCTGTGGGGCACTACAATGAAACGAAAAAAATAGTTAGTAAAGCACAAATAATCTGTTGATGTAAGAGCGGCTGAAGAGAAAACCCACCATAGTTGAGTAAGCACTTTTGTTGTCACCACCGGAAGGTGAAAGTTCAAACTTTGTGTCATTAATTCCTTCATCTGGTTGAGCTTCACCCGAACCTGTAACAGAGACAAAGTTGTCTCCGTTGATGCTTTGGGCAAAGGGTACAGACACCCGCGCGGGAATATGCCGATCTTCAAAATTCAATGAAGCCTCTTGTTCCACTCGCTGGTCACTGGAGCATGTATTATCTGCTTCAAGTTAATAACATGGACAAGCGGGATCAGCTTGAATTTCCAAGAGAACTCAAACATTGGCAACTAGAAGAACATCCAAATTAAACAACTAAGACAAAGAAACCACATATGATTTGTTCTGTTCAGTGTTCACCTATACCTTTTCCATCATCAACATCAATTACACTGTTATCATTCTGTGATAATAATAATTGCTGTTGTTTTGAAGCAACTCCTCCTTTATCTACAGGTTTCCTTTTCCTTCTGTTGTTGTGACGCTCTAGTTTTCTCCGACAGCTGCGTTTTCCCTCGTCAAAGTCCGGGAGCAAGTGGAACCTGCCATATGGTTTACTCACTTAAGGATGGAAAAAACAACACTTTGATAAAGGTGAACCGGTTCAGCTCAGCTTATGCTGAACAAAGAGAGTTGGTTAATGATCTATGTATAATATGTGGAATCATTATAGCAGATCAACAGTCTCTCTCCCAAGTTATCCCATTTCCTAATGATAGATTCAACAGTTTCTAATTCTATCAAAAGGACAGTAAAAATCAATCCAGATCTTGAAGAGCTCGTGTTGAAACTCAACTTTCATGAAGATAAGTTACTATTGTATCTGTCAAGCAATGCAAAATTGCCCATATCTTAAGAACTTGTGGATAACAAAAGTCAAACACAAGCTGCACACGAGATTAACTAAGACAGTTCAGCTATAAAATCCAGTTCTATAATTCATGATCAAATCGCTCAAAGCGATAAAGAACATTACTTTCCACACTGTTGACAGTATCTCTTATCCTCTCCCTCAAGCACAACGGAGCTAGCGTTAGCACACCTGAGACAAACCCTATGCCTCCTATGATACCCTTTAAGCTCACTTATATCAACTTCACAACCCGGAACCTGACATCTAGCCACACCCGACCCGCCTCGAACCCGCTTCTTCTTCGGCAACTCAGCCTCCTCCAGCTTCTGATCGAGCTCCGGACACGAGCACGGAAGCAAACCTTCCACGAAATTAGAACAAAGCAGCCTCGGGTCACGCTTCCTAACCCGATCGGAACCTGAACCAGATTCATCGGGAGAAGGATACGTTTCAGATTGCGTCGCAATCATCGGAGGAGGAGGAGCGGGGGAGAAGGGAGCTTGATCGGAGTCTAAAGAGACGAGGAGTGGCTCGTCCGCGGCGAAGTCAAGGAGATCTCCCCAATCCCACAGAGCGGAGGAGGAATAAGTGGAAGGATCGTCGCCCAGCAATGCCGGCGGTTGGGTTTCCATCTCCGGTGGCGGTGGCGATTGCGACATAGAAGACAACAGATGCGTCGTCGTCTTCTTCGATCATAAAATTAAATTCAGATGAATTGGTGAAGGAGGACCCATCGGTTGTTAAGGAAGTTGGTGATTTTGGTTGAAGGTTTTAGGTAATAATAATTGCTACCAAGTCATCACAAATCTGGGAATATGCATCTTACAAAAATAAATCAATTTATTTGTTTGTTTTGTAGTAATTTCTACGGCATATATAAAATAAATTATCTGAAAACATTTTTATGAGATGAATATGAACTCGTTGAACTAAATAATAGAGACAATCATGATTACTTACTTAATCGTGCTTTCAATAGTTTTTTCACATATTCGTTTTTCTCTTTTTTTTATTCACATATCTTTTTATTACAATAGACAAGACTTTTTTTTTGAAACACTTTTTTAACACTCACAATAGACATGATTGAAATAATATTTTGAACACAAAGTTACGCACACAAAATATTTCCATCCCCTCCTTCCCAAAAATCTCAATTTGAAGTTGTGTACTCCCTCTGTTTCTTAAAAATAGATTTTTTGAAGTTTTCACACATGTTAAAAAAACGCATTAAATCACTATATTAAATGTATTGATTTCTGTAATTTTCAGTTTTTAATATTTTTTTACCAATATTAATTCAATAAAGTCAATTAATTTTCTTGAAATTTACAATATTCTTATAAAAAACATAAAAAAATTATCTTTATGAAACAAATCATTTTTCTAAAACATGTATCATAGTGAAATGGAGGGAGTATTATTTAAGGAATATGAGATTTTGTAGGCTAAATTTATTTGGATCATTTACAGGCTTTTTCATTGGTAACTAATTATAAACTTGTTGATCCTCAACACAAAAATATTGGTTACATGTGGTATAATTATTTGGTCAACTAGTATACAATGCAGCATTCACACATTCAAACCGTTGGTATATCTGTTATAATAAATTATTATTCTATCTCTCGAAATAAAAATGAGTGATAGAATATGAGAATAGTTTATTTTATATTTTTTGTCAAAATATACAATCTCTATAAAATGTTAAATCCTTTAAATAGTTTTTTGAAATTTTTGTCACAAAAATAAAATTTTAAAAATGATTAAAATAATTTTTTTTTATTTTAAATTTCATCTCCAATACCACATTCTATAACTCTATATTAGTTAAACTTAAATGTATAAATATTTATACTTTTTAATAAAATTTATTTTTGTCATTTTCTCTTTTAATGCTATTTTAGAAACAAATTTTTTTTTAAGTTTATTATAATTATCTTTTTATATAAAATGCAACAAACAACAGAGAAGAAACTTGAAGGGACAAAAATAAAATATTCGGTGCGCCGGTTAAACTTTGATTGGGGTGAAAGGGAAGACGTGTGCGAGCCAGCCGGGTACGAGTGCCTGGGCGTAAAAAAGCACGCGCTTCCTGATCTAACAAGATATTGCGTGCAGGCTACGCGTGTTTAATAGAAACCAAACCACGAAAGGTTTTCATCAATCTTTATCGGGAAAACGACGTCGGATCAGTGTTACTTGGGACGTGACTTACCAAAGTGTCCTCTCTCTCTCTCTCCAATAATATCGGTCGGTATATGTTCGTCTTCTGCTTCCAAGTCAATCACCGTCAGAATATAGACACGCGTCTCGTCCTTTTATAAAAGACCCACTTGTTAAATGGGCCTGTACTGTCCTTAAAAAAATGACGACATTATAAACAACTGAATGGCCCACCTAAGCATAAAGTTGAAACTGTACGCGGATTACACTTAATTTCAACCATCTCCACTCTTTTTTCTTTTCTTTATAGTATGCTACTATTTTACTTTAATTTTTGAAAATGAATATAAATGCAGAAAATCATATACTAGGAATGTCAGTGGTATCCTCATTACAGTAGAAATGTGTATATATATTCTCCCATTTAATGTAGATTGATCTCTGTACTCTTTTATATATCAAATCAAACTTAATTTTTAAAATAAACAATATACTAAATCAAAATTTTATTTTTAAATAAACAATGTACTAAACAAAAACTTAAGTTTTGATTTTTTTAAAAAATATAATCACTATTATATGTAAATTTAAAAAAAATAAATATTTAAAATTAGATAACTATTTGAGAAACGTCATTTTAAAATTAGATTAATTAATTTATGAAATATTATTTTTAGTTTTATTATATACGTAAGAGTGCGACAAACTTAAAATATATAAATTATTGATGCAGTTATAATTTGTGCTAAAAAAAATTTGTGAACAAAAATAATTTTTCTTTTAGAATATACAAATTAAAATATAGATGTTTAAAATTTAATAAAAAATAATAAAATTGTTGTAGCACAGTGGTAAGTAGATTGTATTATGCTTGTGGAGACCATGGTTTGATTCTCAGCAAATGTAACTTTTTAAAAATTTCTTATGGTGTAGAAGTTTGGATGGAAAATTTTAATAAATTTTTAGTTTATGTATGATTTTGCACTTATGATTTATTTGAATATAAAAAGCTACCAAAATGTTGGGATCGAACAAGACATTTTTCTCCTGCTTGATTACAGGTCAGGTTAAATTGTGCGTACACACAATGCGGTTATGTCAAATAGCAATTCGATGAGACTGGGATGATTGTTCTGCATTTTTCAAATCCTCGCCAGAAGGTTTGTGGCCTTAATATTACTACCAGATTATCTTAGTACTTGTTTACATGTCGTGCATTTTGTTTCCTTATTCATTATGGGTAGCCGTTAAGTTTTTATAGCTCGGTCCTTCTTGAGCTAAAGAGTGTTATAATTTCGACGGATAAGATTCTCTTGTACCATGCATGTTTACTGCTTTTCCTTGGTGAGACGTCTAGTGAGTAGTTTTTCCCAATTATGACAAGTGGTGCGGAGTCAAATAAGATTATTAAACAAGCTATGAAACGTTTTTATCTGATGCAATCCTGTCTAGGTAGTTTTGCTTCTTTTGGTGAACCTTGTTTGGTTCTTCTGCTTGTCACCATATTTATCAACATCCTGAACAGAATATATCAGATACCATCTGGTGCAACAAGCAGAGCCGAAGGATCAGCACGAACCGTAGAAAGATCGCAAGGGGTTGTGGTACGCCGTGATATAGACCGAGTACAAACCAGTTCAGCTTCTCTAGCAAAGGAAGGTGATACTGTTGTGAAAGAACGGCAGTGCACTGCTGAATCTGGCAAAACTTCCACAAGCTGAAAATAGAATATTCCTTGGGAAAATAAAATACATTCTGTATTGATTAAAGGACCATCAAAGGATGAATCATTTGGTAGTGTCTTTGATAACTCGCTACGAATGTACTCCATTTAAGAGGATGACAACAACAACAACAAAAGAGAGGAGAGAGTAAAGCTCATTGAAAAATGAACAGTTCGCTTTTATTAGGAGACGACAAATGACAATAACTTGTGATTCACTCATTTCAGGGGACACACTTTCTCGAAGGCTTCTTGCTCTTTCCTACAGAGATCAAACTCGTTGGTGTAGTAATACATACACCCAACATAGTCATCCATCTCCTTTTGGCACTTCTGGTGAAGATCCTTCAGCCTGCAGCAACATTCATCAACACAAAACTAATGCTTTACCAGAGTTGCCAAATAATGTCTCAATGTGGAATCAACATCATTCATCTACGGTCTGGTTGCCGCAGATTGATGTAATGAAACACATCATGACTGATAAGAGTACAAAGACTACTTATAGTTAAACAACTAAGCATCAAAGCTACTAGTTAATCTTATCTTGTTCAGACATTTTGCTCAATGAGTGAAGTAGAGTTTCACAGTAAAAGAATGAATCAAATCCCTAAACCAACCATTTTGATATTCACTATCTTCTTCATTCACAATAAACGCAATCAACCAAAGAAAGCCCAAAAGAGGTTTTAAGGAAACGTACAAGCCAAGGACGCAGCGAGTGACGTCACGCCCCTTGTCAAGACACTTCTCAGGGTTAGGATCGTTCTTCTTGCACTTGAGGAAGGCAACATTTTCCGACATACATCTTAAACCAATATGCTTCGCCGAAGCAGTCAACACCGCGGATGTAGGGATCGGGTTCCCTGTAGTGTCCACAGCACTCGACATAGCTCGGATATTCTAAATCCCTAAAACCTAATCCAAAGGGAGATTATAAAATCAAATCCAATCTAATCGCAAGAGAGAACAGTAAGCAAAATCAAATAAGTATAAGCTAACGGAATGGTAACGATCGAAAGAGAAGACAACGATCACCGTCATACCTTTTCAAACGGATCGATTTGGATCTTTCCACTAAGTTACAAAGGCGTCACAGGGAGAGAGACGATAGAGAGAACAGAACCAGGTGAGTAGCTGAGAGAATAATGGGCCAGAGTGGGCTTATTTGATTGATTTAAATATTGCGTTAAAAAGCCTATATATATTTAAATGGGCCGGATAGAAAATAGCTCTCTCTCTCTATATATATATTGTTTTTGACTTCTTCTTTTTTTTTTGCTGAAAAAACTTGATTCTTTTGTTTTTGACTTTGATCGTTAGCTTTTGATGATCTTTTCTTTTGTTGGATGTGTATTGAAGTGAGGAAGAAGAATGGGGGAGAAGAGGAAGAAGACTTTCATGTTCATACGTCTAGTCTCAGCTGCTGGAACAGGATTCTTCTATGTCAAGAGGAATAGTAGCAAGGGACTCCTTGAGAAACTTGAGTTCCGCAAGTACGATCCTCGTGTCAACCTCACCGAGCAGAAGATGAAGTGATCCTTTTCTTTTTTTTTTACTTTCTTTCCGGGTGGTTCCATTGCTTTCGCAAATCTTTGCAAGTAGTATTACTGCTTTGAGTTAAAATTGGGGTTTAGACTTTGTAAGTTTCAGTCTGAGGATTCAAAGGAGAAAGTGGATGGATCTCTTTAACGATCTAAGTGTAAGAACTCAAATCATGGTTGTCATTTTTGAAACCTATCCAATCATTATTAAGCAGTACATTGGGTGTATAAAAATCGCAAAACTTTTTACTCCCTCCCTTTCTTAATAGATGATGTTTTGGCTTACTGCATAGAGATTAAGAAATTTAAAATATTTTTAAAGATCTAATTTTAAAATGATTCAACCAATTATAAAAAAGACTGTAAAAATTTATTGGTTAAACAGTTTCCAATAAAGTTAAAATTAACCTTAAAACCTCAAACATACTTTAAAATCTTAAAACATCATCTATTTTGAAACAACATAAACTTTCTAAAACATTATGTAAAAAAAAACGGAGGGAGTAACTATGCCGCAGAATGCATTAACATCTTGGTGTCAAAGAATGATGACCGGGCCGGTCCAAAACTGATACCACGGGTCCTGAGTTGCATTACACACATGAGTAAAGTCCTTTCATGTGTTTAATCTCATCAGGTTCATGAACTATCCTACTGAAGATGTCTCCACATCTCAACCAAGTGGGGATGTTTCAGTGTGTACCCTCAAAACCAATAATGCCGAAGAGCTCAGGAATCTAAGTCTGAAAAGGAAAGCTTCTCTACCTAACTACGAGAGGAGATTGCTACTCAGTCCCAGTGTTTCAGACACAACTGAAAAGCCTGTTCCTGTTACTACCCCAATTACTTCTTTGCCATATTGTTTGTCACTCTTCCTTCTACAACTGCTGCTGCTAAACTGTCTCTGGTTTAGCAGCATCTACACCGCCTGTTTCAGCTGTGTTGCATACTGACATCTAATGTGAGTTCTTACAAATCTAGTTTTGGCTTATAGTGTGCAAAAAGAGTTCTGATTTTTTTGAATTTGTTTTGCTGCAGAGATATGCTCCATCAGTTTCAAAACAAAAGTCATTGTGCGAAGAAAATGGAATGCAGTTGCAAAGGTGACCTCAGACTCGTTCATGAACACTGTGCCATTAAATGGTTTAGTACAAGAAGTCCGAGACTTGCCAGTGATTTTGCTTCGTGTCCCAACAATCAATCAATCAACTCACCAACAGACGGGAACTCACTCAGCAGAATCCACAGCCACAAAACCATTACGTAATATTCAGAATGCTTTCAAAAACGATCTTATCCTTTCTAGAAGGTCCTGGAAGTACACTAATAGTTCAGGATTTGATTAAGTCTTGCAGTGTTGGGTAGTCCTTGTACTCATCAGCACTGTGTCTGCTACTTTTTCTTCCTTGAACATTTACTGGTAATGATTGATATAAACATTTCTCCTTCTCGTTACAAAGATAACATAACATAACAGGGGTTCTAATATATGTTGTGTAGATTCATGACTTGAATTCACAAGCTTATCTTTGTAGCAGCCCCATGTTCATTCACCTTAGCTCTCTTAGCCTCAATTTTTGCAGTCATGCTCGGTATTAATTCTACTCCCTAATAAATTTCCCAACTCCTTTTCTATCCCATCCTCACAGAATCATGCGAATTGTTAATCGTTACTATCCCAAACTTGTAGCTATCAGAGAATACATATGGACATATGAAGCTGTTGAGTTTGCACTAGTGGCCTTGCTTGTTTATCTGTTATATGTCACAGTAAGTAAATATTAAAACATAAGTTATATAAGCTTTGAGATACTTAAAAACACCTAATCTCAAGCATGCATTGGAAAAAAAGGTTCTCATGGAAAGATCTTTGTTTCAGTTTGGTGTGCCAATTATCTACACATTGCTTTTCTCTGGGATGGCACTGTGCTTAAACTTGCTGTGCGTTTGCTTTTCCTCTCGGCTTGTGCGAGTTCCACAGAACCGTAACTTAGTATAAACAGAGTCTCTTCCTTTTCTTAGTTCCTTCTGTTTCCCCTTAAAAGCTTGTATATGAAAGGGAAAACTGCTGTGTAGATAGATTCATTTGGAACAGTAAGACATGTAGATGTATATGGATTCTTTGAACGTTTTGTATGAAGAGACCAAAGTTTTGTGGAATTACAAAAAATGTGTGAAGAAGATACATCAAGTGAATGAGATCATACCTGTTTTCAAGGGAGTCTCTATGCTTTGCAAATCTGTTGCAAGTTTTACGTTATGTTGTTTTTTTCTTTAGGAGTTGATTTAATTGTCACGGGCGTATCAAAATATGTGTAAAAAAGGGGCGTTCCGAGAATCGAACTCGGGACCTCTCGCACCCAAAGCGAGAATCATACCACTAGACCAAACGCCCTTGTTGTTTAATGTTTGTAAACCTACTACACTTAACTATCAAACTAATTAAGACAACATCACGGTGGTGATGATGATATGTAACAAAAGTGAAAATAAAGACAGCAACAAACACAAATAAGCAGACAGGATATTTCACAAAAGATTGGCTAAATCTAGAGTCAAGGACAGACACGATGCAAGTTAACTTTTAAAATCTAAGACAGAAAGCTAGACACTCTTGCACAAAATGCAAAGTCCCTTACTACTACCAACGACTAAGAAACAAACCTCCCTACAGAATTAGTCTAAGCTCTGAGCAAGTTACGGGACAAAGCAGTTGAATCCAGCTCCACATAGCCTCTGAGAGCTCCACCTCTTTCACCAGTAAGCCTGAACGCAGGAACATAGTGTGAAAACCTCAACAGTTCAGACCTCGGGATCGTTTTCCTCACATCCATGCATCCTTCCACTTTTTCCTTGAACACCGAAGTAAACCCGTCCACCCGTTCCAACATCATAACCTCAATGTGGCTCTCATCGTCGTCAAGAACTTCAACAACCTCGTAAGCACATTTCTTCAAGCTTCCCACCTTGATTGCATCACTCCAGTTCTTGTACATTGCCCAAATATCACCAGTCTTGGGGAGGATAGTGTACTTGTTTTTACTACTCTCTTGTGCCTTTATCTCATGTGAGAAAACACTCACCTGAGTGAATGTCTCTCTCTGGCCTTCCTTCAAGGTGAATTTTCCACAGCTCACTGGCATTCTTTTGTCCCTCCACTGTGTAGCATTCTCAGGAAGTGATTCCAGCTCCAGCCTGTTTATCTGCAGTTTAAACACTGGCCTCCACTCTACCTTCTGAATCTTGGCGTAATACTTGGGCAAGCCTTCCTCTTTACAGTTCAATGACCATATCTGGCCAGCTGTGAACTTCCCCTCTGATCTTTCCCCGCTGAAGTCATGGAACTCGTAATTAGGAATGACGATACAGTCTGACTCTGATGAAGGAGGAGAGCGATGATGGCGGGCTTGGTTTGACTTGACAGCTTCTCTCACGACCGGAACAGCTTCCTCTTCATCTTCTTCTATCATTTGTGGCAATGCAGCAGTATCGAGCTCATAAGAACCAACAGGAACACCATTCCTTTCTTTCCCTGTCAATTTAGTTGAGGGGATGCTGTGAGAGAATCTAAGCAACTCATGAGGAGGAATCTGAGACGTGTTTGATCTACCAGCAGCCGCAACTCGATGAAACACACTTGCAAAGCCTTTTACTTTACGCAAAAACGCAACAGTTATTGGTAACCCTTCAGCATATTCTGACAAGATCTCAACAAACTCATACTTGTATTCATGACCCTGACTAGCAGAGGGCCAATTGATGTCCCAGTTCTTAAACAGAGCCCATGTTTCTCCGATCCTTGGATATACACAGACAATGTCTTTGATGCCTCTGACTCTGCAATGGATCAAGTGAGAGAACGATGGAGTTTCACTTGTGTTATCATCTCCAACGAGTTGGTACTTACCAACAGATACGGGCAATTTTTTGCGAACCCACCCTTTTGCTCTCTCATCTTCTGGTTTATGCTCTAGCCATGTTATCTTAAGCATGAACTTAGGTTCCCTTATGACTTTCCTGATATTGGCATAATAACGGGGCATTTTACCCATGTCATCATACATTGCCCATATCTGGCCAGCCTGAAAAGAGCTCTCTTCCCTCAACTTCTCAAAGTTTGTGAAATCAGGATCAGCACACTCGGAAATCTCTAAGTCTGATGCACTCCCTGAACTTGAACCCTTCGTTGCATGGCAGGCACCAGAGCTTCCCACTTGACCATCTTTTGCCTTCTCCTTCCTGTTTCTCCCATTGGGCAAGGTCTTTGCAAAAACATTATTTTCTTCTTTCTTGCCATCATCACATACATTCTCTTCATATGAAACCTTATGCTTGCTACGGACCGACCTCCGAGAAGGCTGGCCACCAGTTGCAACTTCTTCCAAGTCGTAGCTACTCTCGCTGGAAAAGCTATCCGTGGATTCCACAATCTTCTTCCTCTTTCCATTTCCATTGATGTTCTCAGCAGAAGTGTCCGAGCTTTTTGCTTTAGGAGCCTCTTTCCTTGGGGAAGCTCTGACAGAACTCTCCGGCTGCTTATGGGCTGCCTTGCTAGCCTCTTGAGTTGGAACCTTACTCTGTTGGTAGAAGGAAAACGTCGGCTGAACTGGTGGAGCCTGGAAAGCGGTTTGAAAAGCAACGGATTGCTTACCACAACTTGGACAAATCACTTGTTTGTGTAAAAACTCCTTCACACACTCATGCTTTATGTGACAAAAGGCGCATAAGGCCCAAAAGGTCCGGCTTTCACTAAAACCAGTTGGTTGAGCTTGAGGTTTTGGCTGGTTTTCAGGTCTCAAACCCGCCGTGAAGCTGTTACTCGCCGCATTAACGTTAGTCTGAAAAACAGGCGCAGTGTAAAAAGCCCTGGGCGGAGCATGTTGTGGTTGGTAAGAAGGTACTGGTGGTGCATGCCTCTTAAAAGGTTTGCGTTTCATGTCATGAAGCCTCCTTTTGTCCTTATCCAAGAGAACCCTCTGAGCTTCCCCAATCATCTTGAAAGCAGCTTCAGCTCCAGGGAGCTTATTCTTATCCGGATGAAGATGAAGCGCAAACTTCCTGTACTGTTTCTTGATGGTGTTTTCATCTGCATTGTGCTCAACTTGAAGAATCTTGTACCAATCAGTCTCATCCCCAGACTTTTCCAACGCCGCACAGTGAACATCACACACCATAATCATGTGAGCTATATTCTCAAGCGTCTCGTCCATCTTCTGAGCCTTGACAGCAACTCTGCGAGCAGTGGGGAACTCTGACTTCCTCATCCAGTCTTCTGCTAACCCCTTGGCTCGAAGAGCCTCGTCTTTGTTGCTCATACTGAAAAACCTACGAATTCGAGTTCAGACAGTAGATCAAAAACGGGAAAAAAACAAAAAAATCACAGCTTCTAACAAAACCTAACTCAGACATTCAGACATGCGAACCAAAGGGAAGCAAAAAAGAAGGATTTTTTAACACACATTGACGGAAGAAACGATCTCAAGACCAGACACGAACTACAGAGTGAGAATAAGAGAGGTAGAGTGTCGGAAAATTTACCGGAGAACAGATCGGAGAAGAACGAGGGAGAGAAAGGGAACAGTCAAATGCTTACGTCTATGGGAAACAGACTCGTTTGACTGAAACCTGTCGCAGTCTTCTTCGATTGTGGAGGAAACACCTCTCTCACGGTTTATATGCCTTGTCTGGTTTTTCCTGTAATTTTCAAAAACTTTGAGGGTGTTTGAAAATTTGTACTCTTGTTTATTTGCAGATAAGTCCTTTAAGTTTAGCCAAATTACTACTAATTTGTGCAGAAATGGATATTTGTCTTCTTGTTTTCTTCTATAAACACTTTTATATCCTTGCAAAATCTTTTTATGGAGAAATTGTCAAAAATATTATAACTTAAGTATCACTTTGCAAAAACACACATTATCAAAAATATATTAACATTTGAGTTTACAAATTATTGTTTAGGGTTTAGTGTTAAAGGAGTGAGGTTGAGTTTCTAATTTTTTATAAATATTTAGAAAAATTTATTAAGTTTATTTTCATAAAAAAATTAAAGTATTTTTGAAAATTATCATTCATTAAATGTAAATTTGCAAAGTGATATCAAACTTGTGGTAAAATTACAATTCTCTTTTTATGGATATAAAAGTCTTTTTCTCAACAACATGGTTATGTATACTAGATTTAGGGTTTTGAAGAGTTATCTTAAATTTTGATAAATCAGATTTGAAATATATATATATATATATATATATATATTTGAATAATCTTGATAACCATAAACAATATCAAAAGAAAATCTATTTTAAAATTAATAAAAACTTCAACAAAAATAAAAATCTAAGATCTAATATATTAATATTAGCTGGATTGTTTTTAAATGATTATCTATAAAAAATCGTATAAAATCAATTGAGTATAAATGATTAATTTTTGATAATTGAGAAGTTGTGAACCAAACCAAACTAATCTGAATTTTATATCAGTTAGTCAACATTGACGATTATGTGAGACATGAATTAGAGATGCATCACCAAATAAACTGGTCCAACCAGTTGGAAACTCGATCAATGAGACTTCAGTGTTGAATTTGACATCAAATTTTGATGTAGACCAATAAACAACCCCATCTATGGGAAAGGACATATCTGTAAGGATGTCCTTGAAAAGGATCAAACATGTTATGATTTTTCAAAGGCTATCTCACCAAACTTCTAAGTAATCTTTTTCTTCATTCAGAGCATGAACCAAAATGAAAACACACATTTAAAGTGACAGAATTTAAAACCCATGCTAACCAAAAAAAGAACCA
This sequence comes from Moricandia moricandioides, assembly GCA_905132885.1. NCBI lineage: Eukaryota > Viridiplantae > Streptophyta > Magnoliopsida > Brassicales > Brassicaceae > Moricandia > Moricandia moricandioides. The sequence continues at coordinate 96,034 of CAJHQQ010000599.1, forward strand.
TTGGCTTCCCTTTCACTCATCCAGTCATATTCTGTTCAATCGCCAAAAAAGATTTACAAGTAATGGTCGAGAGTCAACTTTTAAAAGGTCTTTTAGAAGCATGAACTTTATGCGAGAATCTGAGCCCTGGTTGAGTAGCTGAGTAAAAGAGACCTTCTGAATCTTACAGTAGTAATAAGAACATAGTTTACATAATAGAGAAAGTCTTAACATTTTAAACCCAAATAAATAAAGAAGGAATCATGCTCCTCACTTCCTTTTGTTCAATGGTGTAGAATATTTATAGGCACCGCGTTAAACTCATTACTAAAAAGGTCCATTAACTCTCTGTCTATCTCTTTGGTTACACGCAAAGCATGATGAACCTTATTCGAGAATCTAATTCTTTCTAACTTTGGGATCGTAAATATTGGTTCGACCCTTCCACCTCGTTATACACATACTATGTAGCTCCCTTAAAATACCTATTACGGTTCTCATCATCATCATGAAATGATTCTTGCTCCAGTATTTGAACCTTATAGTCCAAGGTGTCATCAAGAACTTAGACCAAACTCCAAATCCTCAACATCAATGTGACAGCTCCAGTATCTGGCCCAAACTTCACCAATCTTAGGGATAATGGTGTATTCAGTTCCATCCAAGGAGACTTGGGGGATTACATGATTCGAAACTTGACGTTTAGGCTTACTATTACTCTTTGGAGGGACCATAATCTCTTGGAATGTTTTGGGTAATGCAGCTTGCTCGAGCTCGTAAGCATCTTTTGGCACACCATTTCCTTCGGTTCATAATAAAATAGGAAATGTTCGTTTGTATTGTTGTAACTGACTCTGTTACAACTCACTCTTCTTTATATAGAAAAAGTGTTCTCGGTATAAACATAACCGAAATGAAATGAAATTAACATAGACTCGGTTTAATGTAAACCGGACTATACAATATGAATGTGATTATCTAATAGTTCATGTAGGTTTGAAGGAAGGAACCATGTGGGAGAACCAATACAAACTGTTGATACGAAAGATGTCTGCATGATAAGTTCCCATTCGAAAGAAGACACTTGCAAACCTTTTTTCTTTATGAAAGTATGAAACAAAGACACCGATATCATCAGTGTAATCTAACAAGATCTCAACAAACTCATACTCGTAATTGCGGTGAAGACCACTTTATAACCCACTTTACTCTGTTATCGTTGCCACTCTTTTACGGTTTGCGCTGCTCTCTCTTCACTTTTCACGGCGGTAAAAAAACTATATTCCCAATTTATTTTTGGCGGGAAAATATCTCAGGATAATTGGGCTAACGATCACTATAGGCCCAACAAGCCCAGCCAATCAATTTACATGCGTAGCGTAGGTCCTCCTTATAGAAAACAAGAAGATGATCCGGTAAGCTTCCTTATATTTTCAAAATATAATCCTAAATTATTTGTCTTACTAGGGTTTGAATTTTGAAAACCTCCATTTCTTCTCTCACTACCATTTTCCCCCCTCTCTCTTTCTCTCTCTTCTCAGATCGATTCAACAACGGCCATTCATCCTCTTTCGAGCTCAGAAGATTCCGAATCGGATCTCAGGGAGTTGAAGCTCAGACGATGAATCAGTACCATATTTACGAAGCTATTGGTCATGGCAAATGCTCGGTAAATCCTAATCTGCTTTACCATTCTCCGATAATCTCCGTTTCTGGAGTGTTTTTGATTTGTAATTTTTGTTCGTATCTCTTTGCAGACTGTGTACAAAGGAAGGAAGAAGAAGACGATCGAGTATTTTGCCTGTAAGAGTGTCGAAAAGTCCCGGAAGAGCAAGGTTCTTCAGGAGGTAATCGCCAGATCTGTCTCCTCTTTCCAGAATTAATGATCACTGCTTGGGTTACCTGAGAATCTCATGATTTTATGCTCTCTGGATAGTGACGGATTCACAATCATTTAAGGATTTAAGTTTCTATTTATGGATGATGTTTGTGAGTCTAAAGGCTGAACTGATTTTTCACGCTTGAAGTGATTTGGATATTGACAAGTTTGGTAACTTACGAAACTTCTTTTACAGGTAAGGATCCTTCACTCACTAAATCATCCAAACGTACTCAAGTTCTATGCTTGGTAACAACTTACTAGCTTATATCTAAACAATTATTTTTTTCTCTCTCTGGTTATTTGTTTCTAATTAACGGTTTCTTGTGGTCTCAGGTACGAAACTTCTGCTCACATGTGGTTAGTTCTGGAATATTGCGTTGGGGGTGATCTAAGGACGTTATTGCAGCAGGTATTGCTTGTAGTTCAGCTCTCTTATTGATGGTAGGTCACAGGTTTTCTCAAAGTCACTTGTTCTTGCAGGACTGTAAGCTGCCAGAAGATTCAGTCTATGGTCTTGCTTATGATCTTGTCATAGCCCTGCTGTAAGCTCTTTTTCTTACCATTTTGACAATACCTCTAGGATCATCTATAAAACGTTTTCTCTTATGGACATTTTTCCCGGTATTTTCCAGGTATTTGCATTCGAAAGGAATTACATATTGTGATCTGAAGCCATCAAACATCTTACTTGATGAAAATGGACATATTAAGGTAAGCATGTGGCTGTCTTTTCTATGTGGATGTGTAAATTCTTTTGTGTAAATGATCTGATCTTGCTCTGGGTTGCAGCTGTGTGATTTTGGGTTGGCAAGGAAGCTCGACGATATTTCTAAATCTCCTTCTACGGTAAACAGCTTTGTCTGTCCATTTTTCTATATATGAGCTTTACGGTACAAGTGAATCTATGATATCAAATTACATTGGAAGCTGTATGCCGTAAATACTGATCTCCTGTGTAAACTTGCATCAGGGAAAACGTGGAACTCCGTATTATATGGCTCCAGAACTATATGAAGATGGAGGGGTCCATTCTTTTGCTTCTGATCTATGGGCACTTGGCTGTGTGTTATATGAATGTTACACAGGGAGACCTCCTTTTGTGGCAAGAGAGTTCACCCAGCTTGTGAAATCTATTCATTCAGATCCAACTCCTCCACTGCCTGGAAATGCGAGCCGTTCATTCGTCAATCTTATTGAGTCTCTTCTTATCAAAGACCCAGCTCAAAGATTACAATGGGCAGATCTCTGTGGTCATGCATTTTGGAAGAGTAAGATCAATTTAGTACAGTTGCCTCCCCAGCCTACTTTTGATAAGATGATTGGCATATACCCAAAGCCATGTCTTTCCGAGCATAAAGGAGACAGACCAAACAAGACCCCTCCCAAGTATCGCGAGAAAGATCCAAAAGGGGTTTCAAAGCACAATGAGAACATTACTCAAGGTCCAAGGGGTCATGAGACGCCACAAAAGGGCACCCCTGGTGGTTCTAAAGCTCAAACGAAGCTTCCTAGTAAAGCAATTGAGGAAAAGCATGGAGGTCGTTCGGGTGCGAACAGGCAGGTGAACATTCTAAGATTGTCAAGGATTGCTAAGGCAAATCTCCAAAAGGAAAATGAGAAGGAAAACTACAGGAGACCCTTGCCTAATAGCAACGAGAACTGTGCTGAAGTGAAGATCGACAACACTGATATGGAACTTGATTTTGATGAAGACAATGATGAAGAGGGACCAGATGAATCAGAAGGACATGAGAACACCCCTTGTGCACAAAATGAAAGAGTTCTGAATCAAAGTGAGAGTCACCAAAAACAAGGAGTTAGGAGCAATAATGTCCCTGATGAGAACTCGTCTCCAAATGAAATACCAACCTCGGGTGAAGCCCAAGATTGCCATGAAGAGCAGTCAGAACCCATTGAAATGTCATCAGCGCTACCTAGTGCTAGTCCTCTAGTTAAAACTCACAGAGGAAGAGAAGTTTCTGGGTTTACTACTAATCACGACTCGTCTAAAACACCTAATAGCATCAGTGACGTCCTTTGGCATCTATCTGATCTTTCTGTTAGACCTGTCATGCCCAGTAAAAAATCTGATAAAGAAGCTCTGCCTTCTCTCTCATTCGAAGCACCACAGCCTTCTGATTTTGGTAAGATGGGAAAGCAAGAACTAGAACCGCTTAACAATAAGATCATAACAGTTCTAAGTGGGAGTAGTGCTGGCATCTCAGAGAAACAGAATCTGATCAGATACCTCGAGACACTGAGTAGCAATGCTGATGCAGCCAACATCTTGACCAATGGGCCAATAATGCTTGTGCTTGTTAAAGTTCTGCGATTATCCAAGACCCCGGCGTTTCGTGTACAAATTGCTTCACTAATTGGTTTGTTAATTCGGCATTCTACTTCTATTGAAGATGATCTGGCAAACTCTGGTATTTTAGACTCTCTTACCAATGGCCTCAGAGACAAGCATGAAAAAGTGAGAAGGTTCTCTATGGCAGCTCTAGGTGAATTGCTATTCTACATCTCAACTCAAAATGAGCATAAGGATTTCAAACCAACAGAATCCCCATCGAAAGAAATCCGGTCTGCATCGGGTTGGCAGGTTAGTAGAAGTGTTACTTTAAAAGATGTCAATTATTTACCTGATTATTTAGCTTTTATATTGTTCATGGTGTAATTCTCATGGACCAAAGTGCATTCCTTAATCTAAATGTTCTATCTTTTCAATGATTCCTATTTAAAAAGATTTTCCTTTTTTTCTTTGGGCTAGGTTTCAAATGCCTTGATCTCTCTTGTAACATCTATCTTACGCAAAGGTGAGGATGACCTGACTCAGCTCTACGCGTTAAGGACAATAGAAAACATCTGCAGTCAAGGAGCTTATTGGACCACCCGTTTCTCTAGCCCAGATTTGATGAGCAACCTCTGCTATATTTACAGGGCAGTAGGCAAACAGGAGAGCATGAGGCAGACTGCTGGATCATGTCTTGTCCGTCTTGCTCGTTTTAACCCTCCTTGCACTCATACGGTTGTAGAAAAGCTTTCACTGAAGGAAATAGCTTCATCTTTTGTCAAAGGCAGCGCACGAGAGCAGCAAATCTGTTTAAATCTTCTGAATATGGCTATGATTGGAAGTCACACATTCCCAAGCTTTGGAAGGCATCTTGTGACATTGACAGAGGAGAAAAATCTTTTCCCTAGTTTGGTTTCCATCATAGAGCAAGGAACTGAAGTTCTGAGGGGAAAAGCTGTTCTCTTCGTTGCACTTCTCTGCAAAAACAGTAGGCGATGGCTAACAAATTTCTTCTGCAATACAAGATTTCTTCCTGTGGTGGACAGACTAGCCAAAGAAAAAGACAGTTATGTGCAACAATGTCTTGAGGCATTCGTGAATGTTATCGCCTCCATAATACCGGGTTTGCTGGATACGATAACCAGTGATATCCAGCAACTAATGACAGGAAGACGCCACGGACCTGGCTCTACCCTCAACAATCGAGCTGCTCAAAAGACTAGTGCACACTTGTTCCCTGTGGTTCTTCATCTTCTTGGAAGCTCTTCGTTTAAGAACAAATTGGTAACCCAACAAATTCTACGCCAGTTGGCAAATCTTACAAAACTTGTGGAAGCTTCATTTCAGGTCAGTAGTTACAACTTTTTGATCCCCTTTTTATATTACTCTCTTCAAATGGAATGCTCTTTGTTTTGTCATTCTGCACTAGTGGGGTTTTGATTAGTTCTCGTCAACGTTTAAACTTTTTGCTTTGTCATTCTGCACTAGTAGGGATTAGTTCTCGTCAACGTTTAAACTCTTTGCTTTATCATAGTTAGTCTACTATAATATGGTTAGTATTTCGTATAAGACAGGATTAAGAATTTCATACAACGTATCGGAACTTTCATCTAAATTACTTCTTTCCTTTGTTAACTATAAATGTATGTTTAAGATCTAAGATGTTTTAAGAATCTTCTCCGTTTGCTCTCTTAGTCTCTTTGTCTTAACGACTTGTTGTGAATTTGCAGGGAAGAGATGACTTCCGTATAACTCTTCTTCAAGTTCTAGAATGCATAGCAGAAGATGCTCCTTTGGTTAAACAAAACGCTGAGATTATTATCCGTGAGATTCTCCCATCTCTGGCTGCAATTTACAATGGGAACAAAGACGGGGACGCTCGGTTTCTCTGTTTGAAGATCTGGTTCGATTCAATGACAATTCTCTTAACCGAGTGCACGGACATCGAGCAACAAACATCTGAGGATTTGAAATCAGTATCCAACTCTCACTTCCTCCCACTCTACCCTGCACTGATCCAAGACGAAGATCCAATCCCAGCTTACGCACAAAAGCTCCTCATCATGCTCGTTGAGTTTGATTACATCAAAATCTCAAACATACTGCATCAGAACACAGTTTCACAATGCTTCGAGTTTCTTCTCGGAGACTTATCAAGCGCAAATGTGAACAACGTCAAGCTATGTCTTGCCTTGGCCTCAGCTCCAGAGATGGAAACTAAAGTACTTTCTCAGCTCAAAGTAGTGAGGAAGATCGGGAATCTGCTAGAGTTCGTGAATGCCAAAGACATGGAAGATTTCCTTGAGCCTACTTTAAGTCTCTGCAGAGCTTTTCTGCTACGGTCACTCGGGAACAAGAAAGGTCTCAGCTCCAACTACACGAAAGAGCCAACGCTTTTATCAGAAGCATCTTTCACATTCGAGGTTGATCCGCAAGAGTGTATAAGAGACATCGCAGATTTCGGCAGCAACATTGGCTTGTTCTTGCACCTCTCGGCTCTGGATGACACGAGCATCGCAGTAGCAGATATTGCCTCTGAATGCGTTGTGTTGCTACTTAAAGCTGCTTCGAGAGAAGCCACGACGGGATTTTTAACCAACCTTCCTAAGATCACACCGATTCTGGACTCGTGGCGCAGGAGGAATAGCACGGAGATACAAGTGTTGGTTCTGAAGAGAATCTTGCATTGTTTGGGTTATGCGTGCAAGCAGTATCTATCACAGGCGATGATTTTGTCGATATCAGGACACGATGTCAATAAGATCAACGCCATTGTCTCTGAGATCAAGAACTCAGACGTTGTTGGTCTTAGTAGCGTCGCTTCTCTCGTTGCTATGGAGCTGCAGAGGTTGCCTCATCGTTGAGTTTGAAAGTCGTTTTATTGTTATTTTAACGCAAGTATTTTGTCATGTCTATTTGTTAAGCTCTAGTTTTATGAATGTGTACGAGACGAGATAAACAAAACTCAAAAGCATGTGACATTGAAGCTCATCTTTCAATGTATCTGATTACTATGATTGAGGAAAGAGATACTACATTCCACTTAATTCCTAATTTTTTTACCATTTACAAGGAACTTTTATTATAGGACCTAATAGTTCCTCGCACAAATATATTCTATATCAAATTCGATGCAGAACAGTTATTCCTTCAATTTTTTTTCCTTATAGTTTTTTTTTTTGATTAACCTGGGGTATCCCAGGTCCATGGAGAGGCCCAGACTAATCCCCAAGGGGAGGTGCAGCCCACGGATAGACCCTCTCTCCGGGTATTCAAATGGGCCCTAAAGCATGGGCCCATATCCGTGTAAGGTGACCAGGATAATTGTGACTTAGTTTCGTGCAGCAGGTGGATCGAACCTGAAACGTGTTGGCGTCCCAGTCCCGTCTCCTTACCACTCGACCACAATCACCCGGTCAAATTTATAACTTGGAGATGTATAACATAAAATGATAGTTTTTTTTTTTTTTCTTTTTTTTCTTTTTCCTTATAGTTACTTTGGATTCTTCGCAATATTTCATCGCCAGTTAGATCTTAGGTGTTTTATCTGCACATGCGGACATAATACTTCTATAAATATTTATAAATAAATATATTATCAATTTAAAAAACCATTATAATTATTCATTTTAAAATATATTTAATAATAAATTAAACATCAATTTTTATATGTGATAAAAAAATTCCATCGGCAGATAATTATTTTTATTGCGTAATTTTTTTTTTGAAAACATGCATTTATTCTCTTTATATATGACAAAATTATATATTTAATGAAAATATTTTTTACGTTAAATAAACTTGAAATTACTCATGTATATTAAAGATATAAGAATATAATATCTATAAAGTCTGCATGTATGTTAAGGAGAGTTAAAACTCAAACTAAAAAGGTATATGCAAGTGAGGCGAATTTGAGTTTTGCAAATTATTAACTTTTAAAGATTATATAATATGTTTATTTTTATGTATGTTTATATGCATGTGTTTGTAGCAACGTATGTAAATTTATTTCAGTTAGTAATGTACATCTATTAGGAGGGCCGGTCATGAGACAAGCCGGATGAAACATTCGATTTAGGCTCTTAATTCTTTTTGAAAAAATTTATATAGGTCCCCAGAAAAAAGTTTTAGGCCCCTAAATTCGTAAAAAGAAAAATTAGTTGAAATCGTTAAGAAATCGCCTTAACCCCTTTAAATCTCAAGGCCGGTCCTGTGTATTAGTATTTATCATGTTATTCAGAAATCTATTTTTTTATAATCTATTTTTTAATCAATAAATATATATTGATATTTGTCCTTTTTCTTTCTTAAATGTATAAAAATTTATGATGGAAATTATGTTTGGATTACATTATAAACTATTTTTAGATAATGATAATTATCTAAAAATGAATATTTTCTCTTAATGTTTGGTTACTTATATGTTAGTATATTTAATTATTCATTAAGAATAACAACGACTTTTATCTACTATAACTTTCAATTTTAGAAGTTCAGAGGGGAAAAAGTATTATGCAAAGAATAATATAAAGAAATACAATAAATGATATAGAATCTATTCTATTAAAACAGAAACATGACATGTTGATATATGTGTAGTCCAACAATTATTTTATAACATTATTTATTTCAAATATAAACTATATATTTTTTAATTGCATCTAAATATATATATTTTGTAACCACCACTTCAATTCTATAATTTTAGGGATCCACTAACTTATATAATTGGTTCTCGACATATTTCGCATAATTATCAAAAATTAAAATATGTTAAATTAATATTAAAAACAAATATCATGCTAAAAAATAAAAATATAAAAATTAAAAAATTTAAAAATAATTTAAAACAAAAAAATAAATCCGCCCTTTGAAAGGGCGGGTCAAAATCTAGTTATTCATTAAAGATACAATAATTGACTTGAAAATAAAAGAGATTTTTTTTGTTTGATAATCAAAGAGATGAAAAGCGTGACTACATTATATTGATTTAATGTTGCAGCTGTTTTTAGTTTCCATTACATAAGTAAAATTACATGTACCTTATATACGATAATTACAATAGCAATAGATTATCATTATCTAATAAAATATATTTGCTAAATTATAGCTTATTTTATAATCATTATCTGAAAACGTATCTTGAGGTCCAAATAATTGGGATTTTCATGTATTACATACATTTATGTTGTTAATATGCTTTTAAAAAGTTTATATAATAATAAACTATTTATTTAATAATTCCTGAAAGTTATAAACGATATTACCGTTTTCACTTATAATGTCAGAACTCGAATTATAAATATAATTTCGCAAATAATAGTATAAATCGTAATTCTGTCCATCACAGTTTTGAAAACCTACAAACTACTTCGCTTAGAATTGTAGGACATTCAAGATGAGTTTGATTTAAGCCTAAAATTGATGGTTATTTTGTAATTATCATGACATTTTTTCATAGATGTTGTTAAACTATCGTTATGACTTTTAATGTTTCATATGATTAACGAATTCAAAATGAAGAAGTGAAAAAGTTGTGTAATACTATAATTGCTGAAAAAAGTTTAGTATGTTTTATTCTGAACGAAACTAAAAAAAATGAATTATAAAAAATTTCTTATCAATACTACCAAACGACTTGTTTGTTTTTTGTTTAGATACTAAAAGATATGTTTAGTTTTAGCACATGCTTTTGAAAGGATTCTCCAAATTAAAAAAAAATAATAATATGTTGTTGTTTTAGTAAACCAAAGTTTTCGTTTAATAGTTATTTTGCTTGAATTTCTTCTATACCAAACCATAAATAGAATATAGGATTTAGTTACGATTAGAAAGAAACTTTTCTACCTTATCTATGGATATTTTTGACATATTGTGCACAAATTGATTTAGAAAGAAACTTTTCTACCTTATCTATGGATATTTTTGATACAATCAAAAATATCCGTTACAATGTAATTATTGTGCACAAATTAATTTTTAATCAAGTAAAGTAATCTAAAAAAATTCAAACGTAAACTTAATAAAATTATTTAAAACATTTTTTATGTTTCACTTAAATTGTCTCAAAAGAAATTACAACCACGAACACTGATCCTACTGTCACCATAAGATCAAATGACATTAGATTGTTCATAAATACAAATCGGTAGAAAGGTTTATTACTTCATCAATGACTAGTCTTGCATAGTCTACCTCCTCTTATAGGAATCAACCTCAAACTCATCATGGAAACTATGTAAATGTAACATGCTACTCTATATAGCCACACAATATCGTTGAACATACACTCTATTGGATTTATGTTTTTGGTTGTGTTTGATTTAAATTTAAAATTAATGATTATTTTTTTAAAATATCGACTCTTTTTCATAGATATGCTAAATTATTATTTATGATTTTTACTGTTTCATATGATTAACTAATTCAGATCAAATATCATATGATGTGTGTATTATTGTTATATTGTAAAAAACTTTTGAAAGTGTAAAAACAAAAGGAATCATTTATAACAAAATTCAAAGTCTTCAATTATCATATCATCGAAGCACATTAACCAATTCAATGGAGCCAAGTAGTAAAAGAAAGGTCAATTTTCCCTCCCACTAAACCAACTCCAATAACATAGACTTTACAATCCTTTCTATCTCCGAATAGTCTAACATTACAATCCTATTTTGTCATAACAATATAATCACTAGAGATTATTTATTTATGTTCTATGTACGCAATGTAGGTAATAGCTTTAAACTATAATTATATATATATATATATATATAAAGATTAATAAGAAGATCGAATATTATATGTGGGTATGTAGAGGTCGAAAATCATAGTAAATTCATTATATATCGTGAATCATGATTGATTACTACGAAACAAATAAAAGAAATAATAAAGTACTTTATTGGAAATATATAATATTAATGTGCATATACTCAATTTTTTGCAAAGAGACTTCAGAAAATAAATTTATTTATATATTTGTTTAAAGAGTAAAGCTTCTTTTATATAGAGACATCATCATTACAACTCAAAATGCACTCCGATCAGCAAGAAAGAGAGATCCAACAACAAAAGAAAACTCAACTTTGAGTTTCATCATTTAAACCAAAAAGAATGATGAAGAAGAAGATGGCTTCCTCTTTACTCAATAAACTTTTCATCATCATCTCTCTCTCCTCTCTTTCTTCTCTCTCTTCTTCTTTACCTTCAACTCCAACCACTTCTCCCTTCCAAGAGCTTTCGCCGGAGATCGCCCCTCTCCTCCCTTCCCATGGAGACGCTTTACCTTCAGACGCCGGAGCTGGTACAATCCCTTCTTCTCCAAGCCCTCCTGATCCCGACACTAGCGACGGCTCCTCCTCCTACCCTGACCCGGCCTTTGCTCCCTTCGCTTCCCCGCCGGTTTCTTCACCTGCTCCACCGTCTTATCCTCCCTCCGGAGCTTTACTCCTCTTTCTCATTGTCTCCTCTGCCTCTCTCCGGCTTCGTGGCGTTATAGCACTACTCTAGTTTCACTTCACTCATATACATTAAGCGAACGTTTTGGTTTTCACGTGTTTGTCCAAATGTATATCATTCTTGAATAAACAAAAAAATATATATATAACATTTTCCTTCCCTTGTATGCTATGTATTATACATTTAATCTTTTCATTTGAAATGTTTATCATTTCGATTAGCATGCATATTATATGCAGCGTATAAGCTTTTCTTGTTAAAGACTTGTGTGTCATAAGTTTTATCAAGAACGATATCATTTGAACTCAATATTCACTATGTGTTATATCAGGACCATGATACACAAACGAAATTTCATTTTCATATATAATAAAAAAAGCCTTACTTATTACATGCAGTATATATGTTTGTATGAGAAACAAAAATGTTTGTATGAGCTATATACTTTTATATACGAATATAAATTAAACTATACGCGTGTTATAGTTAGGAGAATCTATGTTTAATTAGGTGGACTTCATTTGTTTGTTTCTGCTGCAGCTTTGTTCTTTTTTCTTCTGTTAAAGCACCTTTTGAAAAAGTTTAAATCATGTTTGGCGGATTGTAATACCCAGTTTGCAATAAGTGTTCAATTAAACTAGATAGTTTTAAAAATTCGTTCATCATGAAGAAAAGTAGTGAGAACCTGAATAGATATGTTTACTTATTGTAAAGTTATTTGAAAAGATATGTGTATTAATATATGTGTATGATTCACTCAAATAAAAAACATTATGCTGGCCGAAAAAGAGAGGGATATGTTATATGATACTCCCTCCGTTCCTAAAAGATTCATATTCTAGCAAAAAATATTGTTTTAAAATGTTGTATTTTTTACATTTACAATGCAGTAGTTAATGATGAATTGTAAACTTTTTTAAAAATCTTAAAATTCTATTGGTTAAAAGTTATGAGAAATGATAAGTTACAAAAAATTATGCATTGGTAATTCAAATTTTATATGTTTTATTAATATGCGTAAAATTTTCAAAACATGAATCTGAGGGAGTATTTAACTATAGATAAAAGCAAACAATTGAATTATTTAAAATGGACAAATGGTTAGAGCATGCATGTGAGTTGCTCCTGACGCTGCCAAAGTATGAAAAGTGTTCCCCTCATGTCTCTCACCTTTAGTTACTTTCTAATTTTTCTTAATATTTTGCTATGTTGTCAAATCACAAAATACTATTATTTTCGTGTATATGACTTTATAATTTAAGGATTTGTGCGTGACAGATGGTATGATCACTACAATGTTGTGTTGGTGCCCACTTACTTTGTCTTTATTAGTAGGAAGAATATGAAGCTCCAACGTATACCAAAAAGAACACATACTCGTTAAAGCGTGATAATCTTTACATGTAATTTCAATAAGGTCATGATTAACCCGAATCTCTTAAGGTGGGGTTTTTAACGTAAAATTTGTTTTTTTTTTTTTACATTTTTCCCGCTAAGAGACGGCTCTTATGGTTCTTATTTAAGAGACAGTTTTTAGGTTTTCTTAGTTAAAAGCTAAAACACATCTCTTAGAAAAGCTAAGAACCCCACCTTAAGAGACATCGATTAATCATGCTCTAAGCAATGAGTATCTGGTTCGCTTTAGCCAATGACTAGTCCTAGAGGCGAAAATTATGACTTTAACCGTATCTGGTTATACTATAATTACTTTTAATCGTAAAATTATTTGGTTTTAGGATATTTTTACGTGGATTGGTTTTACGAGTTTAACTTAATCAGTGTGATTAAATGATCATATGCCTTACCCATAACAAAATACATCAATTCACTAACTCAAAATTTAAAAATCTCTTACAACTCCAAAATCTGGAGGCTTCCTAGTTATGATTCATTACAAAAAAATCGCAACATGAACACGGGAATAAAGTACACACGTGCTGCGTTTCTTGTTGTAAGTTGAAACAAACACCCAAGCCCATGATAACAGACTAAGCTTCAAACCAGCTCCGGTTCGCATGATTCATTAAATTTCAACTCAAGCATTGTACCGATAAGTGGAGTTCGCAAAACTAACACATGTTTATACTGTAAAACAAAAATCACATGTGTTATATAATACTGACCATATCTCGCAAGCCCAAGCCCACCCTCTATTTAAAACCCACAAATAAAAAATGGGTTAAGAATCAGGCCACAACGAACAAACGAGACTAAACCTCACAAATCCAGTAAGGGAAAAGATGCGGATCGCAACAAACTCACACATAAAACTTACTGTTTGCCTGCAGGGGCGTAGCCAGGTTAGGGGGAATGGGGGCACGTGCACCCATAGTTTTATTAATATCTTAGCTTTGTAATTAAAATCAGTAAAAATCTGTTGGATAAGATGGTAAAGGTTGTGTCGTGCACCCATAATCTCCTAAGTTCTAATCTTACTTGTGTCATATTTATAGTTTTGTAACAATAGTGCACCCAAGAAAAATGTGTTCTAGATTCGCCCCTGCTCTGTTTGGTGTTTGGTGTTTGCTGTTGATAAGATATGACTAAACGATAGAAGCAATGATGACGGTGAAACTACAGAGGCCGTGAACGAGATCATGGTCGGTCCATGAGCTTATTTCCCTATAAAACTTTCATATAACATTAGATATCCATCAAACTATCATTTTGTATTATACATTTTTAAGTTATAAGTTATAAACTTATTTTTTCCGAATTGATAGCTCAAAATTTATTTTCTCTGAACTAATAGTTTAGAATTAAATTACACATAAATGATAGTTTAATTGGTTTATTATTGACCAAACAATTTTAAAACCAAGTAAAAATTTAATTTCATCAAAAGATAAATTTTAAATTTTTTCAAAATATGAAGTTTTTAAAATTTATTCGATAATAGTAATAGTATAAAGTTTAAATAGTATATGAGTATTTTTTTGGGGATAAAATTGGATTAATATTTTGTTTATTTGGTTTAAATTATATGGCTAACAATAAACCAATAAAATTATAGTCTATATTAGAGAAAATAAGTCTGTAACTTTCAATTCAACAAAATTTGGCATAAAATCTAGTTCGGTGGATATCATGGTACTATATAATAGTTCTTGTGGGAAATAGGACTTTGAACCTTTGAATCATCACACATTGTTTTATCAAGAAAAATACATGCGAGTTATAAAAAAACAAAATATGCCAAAATATCTCAAAAAAAGTATTAGTTTAAAGCTAGTGAAGATACAATGTGCGGAAATACTGTGGTTGGAAACATGACAAGATTATTGGAATGAAGCATCCAGCCATACTTATCTACAACTATTTATTTATTATTATTTTGTATCAAAAAAGCATTTGTCTTTTTTGGTCGAACAAAATAGTTAGGTTTGGCTATAAAAGAAGAAAGTGACAAAATACAAAAGGGAATAGAACATTAATGTAAGAGTACCTACTTCTAGTTTGTTCGAATGAACAAACCCATGACGCTAACCTACGTCACTGCCCACCCAAGCTTTGTTTGTATAAAAATTGTTTTAAAGTAAATGTGTTCTTATAAATTAAATTGTTTTACATCTCGAATATCTATAGATGTAAAGTAATTAGAACATACTCTATTTTGAGAATGATATCACACCTACGTTATATACATGCACGCATGTTGTATTAAAAACATACAGTAATTTACTAACGAGTTTGTGTTTTGGCCTAATTTATTTAAAGAATTGTCTTATTCGTTGGGTAAGACAACGTGTATCTTCCGTTCAAAAGTCTACGTCTAAAAGCCTTCGACTTGCTTGACTTTTTTAAAGAAATATTTCTTCAATCATTTATAGCAGATACAATTTTATTGAATTATACAAAAAATAGTAAATTACAATACTAAAGTTGTACAAAACTACAAAATAAAAATTACTAACATGCATCAATGTGCCGTGTGTCATATGCTAAAAAATATAAATATAAAATTCACTACGCATAACGATTTACTCATTAATGAATTCACATATTTGTAATATATTTTTATATACCAACTAAAAAATTATCAAAAATATCATAAATTAAATATTATTTTAATATTTTTAGTCAAAAAATTAATATTTTAATTTAGACTTTATTAATTATTATTTGAGGTTTAGTGTTAAACAATTAGATTGAATTTTTAAATGTTTTATAAAAATTTTAAAAAATAAATTAGTTTAGTTTCATCGTAAATTTTAAATATTTTTAAAAATAATTATTTTTAACGATAAATTTTAAAAGTAATTTTAAACTGGTGGTAATACTAATTTTTTTTATTCTAATATAATCATGCTGCCTTTCATTATCTTAAGATCTTGCTTTGGTCGTATTAATAAAACCCATTACATCTAATACAAATCTTAGAAATATGACCATCTAATACTAACTAGTTTGTATCAGTGTCTTTATAAATACCATACACTTTAGCCTTAATCTCGATACAATAGGCGTTATCTTTCCATACTCCTTCCGATTGTTCCCATAAGAGGACGTATGGTCGGTCATATCTCCTGCAAATGATTTTTCCTTTGTCTTGAGATATGTATCCACCATTATTTTTAAATTTTACTTTTTAAAAATACTATTTTGAAAGAAACAAAATGATCGTTTATTTGTTTTAGTAAATAGAAAGGGACCGAATGAAATAGAGAGCATGACCCACGACTACTAGATTAAGAGCGATGGTTAGATATTTTTCGAGTGCGCCCGTAAACCTCCTCATATAATGCCATTTTATAATAGCCCATGAGGATTCGTTGTCTTTTATATATATGTAATCACGCCATACAAAGAGGAACACTTTAAGATATCTTAAAAAAATATTATTAAAATAATTTTAAGTAGAAAAATAATAAAAATATATTTTATTAAAAATGAAAATATACATTTATATCATTTAAGTCAATTAATTTATATTTAAGGTTTAGAATTATAAAATAGAATTTTAAAAAGTTTAAAATTTAAAAAATATCAAAATTTAAAAAAATTATTTTTGAATAATTTTTTATTTAAATTTATTATTGTAACAAAAACTTAAAAGGTTTTATTTGAAAGATTTTACCCATCCACAAATGTTTTTTACACCTTAAATCTTCTTGATATTTAAAGGATAATATTAAAAATACACAGTTTTATAAACAAGTATCTTAATAAACGTTATATGTCATCTAACCACATTATTTGGGTAGCTGAATTTACAAAGAAAAGCCCTTTATAAAAAATTGTCGACATTGGAGTTTTATAACATTTTTTTCTTATTAAAAACTGGAATCTTATCCAACCACCAGCCACCATTGGTTTTATCATTTTTCTTAACAACCAGAATTGTATTTTTCCTTATGGTCGAATAATATTTAAATGTAATAATATACTCACGCCTTTTACATTTTCGTTATAAAAAAATAGTTTTGAACAAATACAAATTAATTGGGTGCATAAATGTTGTTGCGTAAAACAAAATTACAAATGATGTTTCTGTCATCGATTTTTAATTCGATGTGAAAATAAATAAAAGGGAAGGTTTTAAACAAAAAAAAAAACAACACAAAATTTATATATAGAGTTCTCCAACTAAATAAACTCTAGTTTTTAGTTAATAAATGTACCCTTTTTCTTTAATAAATGTACCCTTTTTCTTTTTGCCAACCATAGTATATTTAATAAATCAAAAAGGTGAAAAAAGAACAAAATTTATTAGAATCGAAGTAAGTAAGACTATCCTCAATAATTGTCTGAAAAATCATCAGCTTGGTGTCTCTCAACAACACCATCACCACCACTTTCTTCTTCCACCTAAAACCTCTCTCAATCATTCTCTCTCCAATCCATAAACCCAGAACCACCATAACAGATCATAGATCCCTTTATATACTTACACAACCCCTGAAGTCGCATGACCTTACGAAGCTTAATCCTTGAGATGCGCTCGAGGTCGCATCGTGTGGTGCACGACCTTGCCTCCCCCGCCGACTCAACTCCTGCATCATCTGAAGCTAATCGCTGGTCAGATATCCCGGAGGAGCTCTTAAGAGAGATCCTCATAAGGGTCGAAGCTGCCGACGGTGGAAGTTGGCCGTCGCGACGCAGCGTGGTGGCTTGTGCCGGAGTCTGCCGTGGATGGCGGATGCTTATGAACGAAACCGTCTCTGTCCCTGAGATCTCTTCTAAATTGACTTTCCCCATCTCCCTCAAGCAGGTTCTCTTCTTACCGGATCACTATCTGTACTCTGTTTTGGTTGAATTAACACATAAAGTTTCGATTTTTATTGGTCAGTTTTTCAAATTCCAGTGGAAATGGAACTGGGTTTTGATGTTGGTTTGTGGTGTGTGATTGAGAGCGGAAACGCAAAAGCTGGGGCTTTGCGTTTGCGTTTGCTCTGAAACGCAGAGTGGAACCTAGTTTATGTGATATATGAGGCTCTGCGTTTAGCGTTTGATAAATGATTTGTTGGTGTGTATGGTTTTGTAGCCTGGTCCAAGGGAGTCTCTGGTTCAGTGCTTTATCAAACGTAATCGAGCTACGCAGTCATATCATTTGTACCTCGGGTTAACCAACTGTGAGCATCTTTATCTGTTTAACTTGTTCCTAATCCAACAGACAAGAGAGTAGACAAAAGATATCTACTTTGAGAGTTTGATTTCTTTCCTCGTGTGTCTTGGTTCTCAAGTTGTTCGATTTACATTGCAGCTTTGACTGATGATGGGAAGTTTCTTCTTGCTGCGAGTAAGGTGAAGCATACGACTTGCACTGATTATATTATTTCTCTGCGTTCTGATGATATGTCGAGGAGAAGCCAAGCTTATGTTGGCAAAGTCAGGTGCGTCTATATGATCATGTTAATTAATCTACTATGAGTCTTATCCGATCATTAGCATTTTAAGCTTTGGTTTGATGGATTAGAAGTGTTACATGTATCTAGTAAGCTAAATACAGTTCGCACTTGCTGGATTCTTATACTGATGTTGACAAACTCTTGTTGACATGTTCCTGTTTCTAAACTTGTGGAAGATCAAACTTCCTAGGAACAAAATTCACAGTCTTTGATGGAAATATGCTACCATCAGCGTCAACTGGACCCGCGAGGCTGAGAAAGAACCGATCTTATAATCCCGCAAAAGCTTCAGTAAAAGTTCCCCTTGGAAGCTACCCGGTCTCTCATATCACATACGAGCTGAATGTCTTAGGCTCCAGGTAATGAGTTTTCAGATTCTTGGATTTTGGCAACTTTTAGAATCTCATTTTGTAAATCTTTGTGATGGTATTAATAGGGGACCAAGAAAGATGCAATGCGTGATGGATACAATACCTACAAGTGCAATGGAGCCTCGAGGAGCAGCTTCAGCAGAACCATCAGAGTTTCCTTTCCTCGGTGGTACTCGGTCAACTTTTTCCAGGTCTCAATCAAAACCATTACGCAGCTGCAGTGGCTCAAGCCACCTGAAAGAGACACCGTTAGTGCTGAGCAATAAGACACCACGGTGGCATGAGCAACTACGTTGCTGGTGTTTGAATTTTCATGGCCGCGTCACAGTGGCTTCGGTGAAGAACTTTCAGCTGGTGGCTGCTGCAGCTAGCAGTGGTGGTACCAGTTGCTCCGGATCTTCACCTGAGAGGCAGAACGAGAAAATAATACTGCAGTTTGGGAAAGTTGGGAAAGATATGTTCACCATGGATTATGGATACCCAATCTCTGCTTTCCAGGCTTTTGCCATTTGCTTGAGCAGCTTTGAGACTAGAATCGCCTGTGAATAATTTATCATCACTTTTCTAAGGCATCGTTGTGGTTCCTTTTGTAAGAGTATCTTCTACCATTTTGTAAATTGTAATCTTCTGAGAAGAACATGTCTGTTGTACTATTTGATAATGTTGTTTTTGTACTCTCCATTTTGATAATGTTCCTTTTGTATATGAGTATCTCCAGTACCCTCAGGCCTTTCTATAAAGATGCATCAAGTACTTAAAAGGAAACTAGAGATCCCTGTCTTAAAGCTTCAGGAGACGTTGGTACATATAAATTTTACAAAATCTATGATACATGCTATACTTTCTTATTTACGTACAAATATGAATTTGGATATTCATCAGGCAGTTTGCAAACTAGCTGCGTTAGTGCCTGAACCTATCTGACTCATTGTCTGGGCCTTATCTCCCTCTACTGCTTGATCATATGAGGACATCTCGAACTGGTTCATGTTCCGAACAAAGACTGTGAAAGCATGGAAATGCTCAGGAGAGAAGAATAGTGCTCCCATTCTCTGATAAGTGAACAGATCAATTCCTACACTCTCATCCTTCAGATTCTCAACGATCCTCTCAAACCCACCAGGGACTGAGGCAGACGAGTTTTGCCCTGAAACAACCACTCCTTGTTTCTTGCATGATGATTTGATGTGAGCAAGTAATGACTCGGGGCTTGATAGAGAGTCAGGTGACTGATGCTCGTCTGATAGATCCATTCCAGGGATTATCATTCTACAAGAGTTCTTAGCAAAGATATCTGCGATGGCCTCGTACCTATCATGACCATCAGAGCTGTAGAATCCAGCTGTTAGCTCAGAAGGCTGAGATCTTAGCATGTTCCATTGGTGTAAGAGAGGTAACTTCCCACATAGAGACACTCCAGTTCCGCTAAATGCGGATGAAGCAACGGAGAGGACTCTGTCTGCATGGGAAGTGAGAAGAGACGAGTACCAAGTCAAGAAGAAATCACCATACTGAGACTCCCAGGACCCATTGTCTGAGAAGAAAGAAGTGGACTGAGGCTGTTGATCATAAGCAGGAGCATCATGTGGACCACCAAGTCCCCAAAGAGGGTTTCCTGTGGATTCAGCGTACTGTTTGAGAGCTGAAAGCATGTGTTTGTCGTAACACTGGAACTCTCCTGCTCCAGAGAGCTTGGTCTCGTGTTGATGAGAAGGATATCTTAGCTCGCCATCTGGTCCCAAACCTACTGTGATTCCCTGCAAAACAAATAAACCAAAACTCAGTAACTAAAACAAGAGTAGACAGATTGAGAAAGAAAGATATAATACCGTGATTGTGTTGCCCATGTAGTCTGAGAAAGCAGACTTGAAGCTCTCGCAGAAACCTTTATAAACCTCCATAGGAGTCTTCCCATCAAGAACAGGAACATCATCTACCGCAAAGGACAAGCAATCTTTGAACTGGTTTCCATATCTGTCTGTAAAATAGATCCCTTGTTCAGCTTCACCGATCTTTGCCACCCAGTCAGGGAGACTTATCTCTGGATGTTTTGAACCATGGAAAGAGAGTGACACGTGAAGCTTGAGTCCAACCTTCTTAACAATCTCAGCAACAGCTAAGTAGCCAGACCATTCATACTTCCCTAAAGCTTCTTTCTCAACAACACCCCAGAAGATAGGTAACTCAATTCCCTCGACGCCAAGTAGTTTCAAAGCTTTGAGACCAGCAGTAATAGCTTTCAAGTGGTTCACGTTATTGCATTCAGATACTGTGTCTAGTGGAAGACCAACAAATAGTTTCACGCTTTCAAGCTACAATAAAGACAAACATGTTTACATATAAATATTCATCCTTCAAATAGAATCATACCATTAAAATCATGAATCTTTCAAAGACGCAATCTTTGTTATTGAAATGAAGTGCAAACCGCTGGATCTGGATAAAGTCTGGAGCTTTATTGAAATTTCTATGAAGTGAAGAACAATAGCAATCGTAAAAGGAGCAGAGAAGAGAATTCTTACCGATCTAGAGTTTGGAGTTGTTTTCAGAAACGGAGCTTGGTCGGAGACGATGGCTTCGCATTTAACAGTCCTCGGAGAGCAGTGGATCTTGATCTCCTTCCACTTCGAGCTTTGGCGGGTCAAGAAGCTAACTCTGTTTCTCGATACACCGGAGATAACTTCGGACCCGAATCTAAACCCGAGCTCTCTGTACGCTAACTCTGCTCTGCAGATCTTCGCTTGGGTATTTCCTATCACTGAAACTTCCATTTTTTTTTGTTTACAAAGAGAAGATGGATTCGAAATAGAGAGATCAAAGAAGATTAAGCGAGAAAGATGTTTGTAGCTTTATCCGAGTTTGTCGTAACAAAAGTGATTTTGGGTTTGGTTTATATAACAGCGAAGTGAGGAAAAGGTTAGTGGATATATAACTCCACGTGTCGTCACCAAAATCATCCCATACTTGTAGCCGCTTATAATTGTCTTTTTCATTTTTTTCTGCACAATATTGATGGTTAAATGCGTCCACGAAAATTGAATTATAAATGAAAACGTATATTTTTTCTTTGTCAACAGAGAAA
This sequence comes from Moricandia moricandioides, assembly GCA_905132885.1. NCBI lineage: Eukaryota > Viridiplantae > Streptophyta > Magnoliopsida > Brassicales > Brassicaceae > Moricandia > Moricandia moricandioides. The sequence continues at coordinate 117,956 of CAJHQQ010000599.1, forward strand.
ACATGTTTTTGTAAAAAGTATTTCTAGTGGTATAGTTCCATTGTGGAAATAATGAGTGATACAGATCAATAGATCATAGCAATGGACTACAATGTTTTTTCATAGTATCTATATAACAATAAAACTACAATTGTTCAAAAAACAGTAGTGTGTAATTCCTTTCTAAAACGTCATAGTGTTACTCCCTCTATTTTTTATATATTTAACGTTTTAAAATTATGCACATAAATTATAAATATTTTTTTTATTTTCTAAATAAAAACATGAATAATTATTTATCTGGTCACAATTTAATTAATAATAAAATAGAAACTATAAGATTATTGGTCATAAATACATAAAAATATCAAATAATTTGAAAAAAAAATTCTCTAAAACTTCAAATATAAAAAAAGTCAAGGGAGTTATTTGCTTTGATCCTCTTAATTATTGTCTGACATGTATTGTACGAGGGGTTTTATTGGACTTAGAATTTGAGAAAATTTTATTTTTTTATCAAATCCCTTCTTATTGTATATAGCATTTCTAAATTCTATATGAAATTCAAGTTTATTGGATTAGTCATTTGTATAAATTTTCTAAAATTCAAGTTTATTGGAAAATATGGTTTTGTCAACAAAATTTCCCAAATGAGATTTGATGGTGTTTTAATGATATATTATAGTGTAAAAACAATGAATTGAAATACCACCTCCTATGATGGTATTTCAAACTTTTTTAAAAAATAAAAATTACTTTCGTATTTTTATAAAGAAAATTATTTTTCTGAAATGAAATAAAAATAATTATTTAAAATTTAATTTTTAAAAACCTTTATAAAATTTATATATTTCAAAAACAATAATAATATCAAATTATAATAATTTTAAAAAAAATTATTAAAAAAATATTGAAAATTTAAAAGATTTTTTAAAAACTCTGAAATTTCTTCAAAACCCCATAAAACTTGTACCAATTTTTTTTAGGATTTACTCAAATCTCATATTTTCTTGGATTTACTCAAATCTTATTTTTTTATAAATTCTTAAATCAATAATCCCCTATGTGTATAGTTAGAATATCGAGGCAACTGAATCTTATCCAAATTAACTGTATAAACCTATCCTAGCTGGATTCAATGAACTTTATCCAGAACCATTCTGATCGGTGAAAATATTCGATTATTTATTTGTTATTTTTAATTTTTCCTAGATAATAGCTTGGTATTATAAATTTATTAGCTAAGCTAAGGAACACCTAATTATTCCCATGCATAATTGGACAATCATGTCATGTGCATAGTTATAGAGAAATTGACATTACGTTAAAAACGGAAAGGAAGTGGATAATAACATTGTTTTTCATCGAGAAAGAACGTGGTAATGTTGAAATGCCACGTCAAGTCAAGTTGTCAATGACGAGGGTGTGTTTTTTTTTAACGATTATTTTCCACTCGGTGTGAGTATAAATTAACGTACGGGTTCAGACAAGTTGTCACGTGTTTAAAAATGGGAGGTTCAAAATATCGACGCTGAGTCAGGTCCATGCAACTATGTTTCCTCACATTCGGTAGTACTGTCAAGCTGCGGAATCTCTCTTTGTGTGGGGTTATTATTAATTTCTATAATTGTAACTTCCACCATATATAGTAGGTTTTTTCTTTACTTTTGCAGTCAAAGACTTGAAACGATTAAGAAACCGAGCGTCTGTTCGTTCTCAGGGTTTTAGTTATTCAGTTTTCCGATTACAGGTGTATAGAACTGTTTAGAAATCCCGGTTTTTACGGAATAAGTTCGGTTCTGGTAATACCGCATCGCAGTTTCTATTTTTCTAAAAACTCAAATAGAAATGATTTATAAATTTAGAGGTTGGTGCTCGGTTTAGAACCCAAAAAAAAAGAAAAAATCCTGATACCTCATTATAACGGCAAAAAGCCGCAAACAAATGCGGTGATTGGTAGTTCGAGTTTTAGATATTTTTATTTTAAATTGTACTTGTATAATTAAAATAAGAATTAATATATCTAGATATATTTGAAAATTTTATGGTTCCACTGTTTCGATTCTTACGTCGGTCTCAGTTTTTTCTATAATTTATCAGATTTAACGAAATAATGGCAAATGTTTTCAGATTATTTGTGTATATATTTGATTCGATTTTGGCCATGATTTTTTTTTGGTTTGATTCCTCTTTAATTTTTGGGCTTCGGATATTATGCCGAGGACTACTAAGAATTACAGTAAGAAACTACCGATGAGGCTAGAAGTTGGCTTTTGGGAACGGACAAAAGGTCTATGGGGGCGTGTTAGGTGGGATATAGGTTTGAGTTTGGAACATTTGGAACCAAGTATCAATTTCTTCCCACTTGACGATGCGTATACGATTCACATTTTCTGATTTATCATAACTAATTTCATCGAAATGTCTAAAAAGTGATTTGCTTAATCATAATTGTCCAACCATAGCACGTGAAACTTTTAGAGGCAAATCTAGGTTTCGTGACGCATCAATTAGATTGTTATATTATTAAACTTCCAGTTTGTAAAGATAAATGCAATCTCAGATAATCCTTAGCCGAAAGCTCATGTTACCGGTGGGTATTTTTAGCAGGGTTTGAATTATTGGGTCAATTGGTAAATTTAAATATCTCAAAACAAGCCCAAGACAAATTATCAAACCCAAGTTCCACAGTTAACTTTCATTTACGTCCAAGTTTTTTAAAAGACTAACACGATCATTCTCTTGAACGTCGGAACCTACTTTGGTCTATTTAAAACCTAGCTGACAATCAATAGAGAAAATTTGCCCAAGAAAATACAACCAAAAGTGTCAAAACTTTAAGTCTATAATACCATGTTGTTAAAAGTTGTAGAACATACATACCAAAGACCAAGACTTAAATCATCCTTCTCACTTATAGTAATTTGAGAAATGTTCTAAGATAAACTTTTTAAATAGTTAAAATAAATTTTAATAAAGGATGTAAATATATATTTATATTTTTTTTTGTTAATTAATCTAAACTTAGGGTTTAGAATTATATGGTGGAGTTTTAGAAGTCTATATATATATTAATTTTTTCAAAATAAAAAATCTATTTTATTTTATTTTTTAAATATATTTTTGTGACAAAAACTTAAAAATTTTATTTGACAGATTTGCCAATTTCGTATGTATATAGCAGCACATTTCTTTAAAACATCATGTTGTCTAATTATATACATTGACGATAGATTATGCTTTAAGTCTCCGGACCATCAAAATAGGTAAACCAAATACATAGTATAACATAGAATTATTCCATGTCAAAAGAAAACAAACATACAATTATTCATAACTAAAACACGAAGTTGGCTGAATCAAGTCCAACAAAAAACATTATTAAAAACAAAATCACCAAACAAAAAACTCATTAAAAGACAGATCCGTCTCATCTAACAATTCATCTCCTCTCCTCTCCATTCTCAAATCATCATCATCATCTCATCGTCCTTACTCCTTAGAGTAATCATCGGACACAACAAGAATGGGTGGGATGTGCATGTCTGCGGCTTGTGCTGGTGGTGGTGGTGGTGACGACAATAGTTCGAATTTACTAACACATCTCCTGATCATGCTAGTCGTCTGTCTCTCTCTCATGGCCGTCTGCACCTCCAACGAACGCCGTACTGCCGTTCGTGTTGTCCGATGCCGTTGACCAACTCTGAACCAGTATACCATCTATATCAGATTCCACACAAAAAAGTCTTCTTGTATACATGTATGTTTGGTTCTTGATTAATGATGACTAATGAATAAGGTGTTTTGATTTAGTTCTTGATTAGTAATGAAAGGTAAATTGTTTTTTAACTTTGATAAATCACAACCCCCATACAACAAACTATTTGGGTTAAATTGAAAATAAAGTAAAACATACGGGGCTTTTTTGAAAAATTAACTTGTTTATGTGTTTGAGGATGAAGAAGAAGATCAAACGAGTTATCCAGTGAATCCAATCAATGGCTCTCACATCGTCTCTCTGAATAACTTTCCTTCTCTTTCTCCCACTTTCTCGTCGAAGCAGCATTGCACAGACCCTCTAAAGGATGTCACTTTCTTCTCCCTTCAACGTCTTCGCTTCCTACACACCCAAACCCAAAACCTTCCTCAGAGATTCCAAACTCGTTTCACGATCTCAGCAGTTAAACTCGTTTCCTCTCGCTTCCACTCTCCAAACCCATGAACCCTCGACGAATCTCAAGCTCACAAGATCAAGACTCAACCCAATCTCATCTCTTGGGACCTCAGAGCTCGCGACATCGCCTTCTTCTTCTACCTTCAGGAACAAAAGCCCTAGCGAGATAAACGTTGTGGTGGTTGGTTCAACAGGTTACATAGGTAGATTCGTTGTCAAAGAGCTCGTCAAAAGAGGGTTCAACGTGATCGCTGTGGCGAGAGAGAAGAGTGGTGTTAGAGGGAAGAACGACAAGGAAGAGACTTTAAAACAGTTACAAGGCGCTAATGTGTGTTTCTCAGACGTTACTGAGTTAGCTTCTCTTGAACAATCCGTAGAGAATCTAGGCTTAGGTATCGACGTTGTTGTCTCCTGTCTCGCTAGTCGTAACGGAGGGATCAAAGACTCGTGGAAGATTGATTACGAAGCGACAAAGAACAGTCTTGTCGCTGGTAAGAAGTTCGGTGCCAAGCACTTCGTTCTCCTCTCTGCGATATGTGTGCAGAAGCCTCTCTTGGAGTTTCAACGAGCCAAGCTCAAGTTCGAAGCAGAGTTAATGAGTTTAGCAGAGGAGAAAGACTCGACCTTTACGTACAGCATTGTGAGACCAACAGCTTTCTTCAAGAGCTTAGGTGGACAAGTCGACATTGTGAAAGATGGGAAGCCTTACGTGATGTTCGGAGACGGTAAGCTGTGCGCTTGTAAACCCATCAGCGAGCAGGATTTAGCTTCGTTTATAGCGGACTGCGTGTTGGAAGAGAACAAGATCAATCAGGTTTTGCCTATTGGTGGACCAGGGAAGGCGTTGACACCCTTGGAGCAAGGAGAGATTTTGTTTAGGATACTTGGGAGAGAGCCTAAGTTCTTGAAAGTGCCTATTGAGATTATGGACTTTGTGATTGGTATTCTTGATGGGATTGCAAAGGTGTTTCCTAATGTTGCGGAAGCTGCTGAGTTTGGGAAGATTGGGAGGTATTATGCTGCAGAGAGTATGTTGATTCTTGATCCGGAGACTGGTGAGTATAGTGAAGAGAAGACGCCTAGTTATGGGAAAGACACGCTTGAGGACTTCTTTGAGAAAGTGGTCAGAGAAGGGATGGCTGGTCAAGAGCTTGGTGAACAGTTCTTCTAGTGTGGAAGTTTCATGCAAGTGAGTTTGAGCTGTGTAGTGTTGTTAACTGTTGAGATTATAAACGATACATTTCTGAAAACATATATCACAGGTAATTTTCCTGGATCAAGAATATATATAGAGTATATTATACATTATCCTGGCTTTACCACACACAAACATAAATGGTAGTAATAAATAGAATCATATAAGGAACAACAACAAATCGAATCATGAAGACGAATGTGAGTCTTGCTTTTGCGACCAACAATCATATTGATCACCAGTTTTTTTTGTATCATCAATCAACAGTTTTTTTCTTTGAAACAAGAAATGTTCTTGGTTGCTTTCTGGTGGCAAGATTGGTTTTGTCACTGAGGAAGAACAGGAGGTGCGACGGCTCTAGTGTTGTAAGATCTACAGTGTCCACATTTCTGCCCTATTATATGGTAATATACTTCTGTTGTGTCATTACAGTCGTTGCACAGTATCCAAACCTGCCATATTCCGCATAATCTTGTCAGTCTGCAACATTCCTGGTTTTGATTGAGCTTGGTGTGATAAGAGAAAAAGATAAAGTTATTTACCTTCTTGTCGCGGTAATCTGAAGGCATAGACGTGGCTTCGATCTGAGAAAGCCAATGCATTATAATTGATATCTTTCAGTCATGGATATGCGAGACTTAGCATACGAAAAAGATTCAACAATGGACTTTAAACTAACCTCTTCATCCATTCTCTGCCATGTTTTGGACATATCAATCACTGACCTCGAGCAAATTGGACAACAAAATCTACATCAAACAAAAACTCACAAGTTCAAAAACCATGACAATCACTCATAAGGTTTAAAACAGAGACAAAAGATTAGAAGAAAAAGTGTAGATTACTTGTCACGCTTGAGCATCTCATGATAGCATTCACAGTGCATCGTGTGTCCGCATTTCATCACTGTTGTTTCTTTAAGAGAGTCAAAGAGATACTACAAAGCAACAAAGTTAATATTTACTCGCACACAATTTGCTAACACCACCATAGGTTTTGATGAAAAGTTGAAAGCCTTAAGGTACACATACAGTACCTCGTAACAAATAGGACAGTGATGCCGCATTGAATCCTCAACGCAGCGATGGTTGTTGCGCAGGCCAATCGCATAACAAGATCCTAAAAGCAGCAAGAAATAGATAGCTTTAGGAGTCAATCAACACTTGATTGTTTTTGTCAGGAAATGAAGGAAGTTTGTGGCACTGAAGTTTACCACACTTCTTGCAATGGAAGAAGTTCTCACGCCCACCAACTCTGCAACACACAAAAACATCACATAGCTTCAAACGAATACCCCTCAAGAGGAACATAAACTGTTACACTGTATGAATGAAGAAAGATTCTCACCTGCAAATTCCACAGTCATCACAATGGAACTGTTCTTTTGCAGTCTGAAACAGGAGAGAATGATTAGAATGAGAAACTGAGAAGTAAAAAGATTCAAACAGGTGTAAGAGATCAAATTTTCTTTACATTGTCATCAAAGAACTTGCAGATATTGCAAAAGTATTCTCCCATGTTGACACCACAGTTGGTGCAAACTTGAGCTACCTGAATAAAACAACATTGAAATCACACACGAGCTATACTGATAGGCGAGTGATCATCATAACTCAAGACAATAATGACAAGACTTACCGGCTGCTCTGTATCGCAAACGGAACAAATCACCTGAAAAGAAAAAACCGACATAACATGCAACAACATTAGAGGAAGGCGAATTGAATACGATCACGTAAGTCTATTAAGAGGATGGGATGGTACTTGTTTAACATCTTGACGAACAAGCTCGTGACGGTCATAGATATTACGCAATGCGCTCTGAAACACACAGAGATTAGAAAAAGGAATGCTTTTTTTTTTAAATCTCTAATCCGGTTTACGGTTAGGACATAACAAGGAAGTAATTTAAATGCTGTAATAAAGATGGCTGAGGATTGAGAATATACAGTGCTCTCGTTGTGACAATGACGACAAGGGAAGACTTCGTTGCAACAAGGAGCTCTGATTTGGCATCTCCTATTGTAATGGTCGCACCTATTATTACACATGGAAGTAAAAACGATCTACATGGATCAGACATGGATCGAAACAGATCTACTATGGTTTTGGAGCAGACAAACAAAAGGGCGAATCGATTGGGTTCAGATACTAGAAAACTGGTGAATACCCATGAATCAGATGTGGAAAAAGGTTGAAACTTTATGATTTAAAGCTTAAAATTAACGGAATCTACGGATCACCCAGAAGAAGAGAGACGACCCACAAAGACACAAAGAAGCAAACATTGATCTGATGAAACAGACATTTAAAGACATAAGAGAAACAGAGGAGATTTTTTTTTTACCCGAAAGCCATTACGCCAAAATGAAGGCGATCATTGGGTGAGTCTTCCATGAAAACAGGAGGAGACAAAGCCGATAGAGAGAGAGAGAGAAAGAGTCAATAAGTAGGTATCTCTCTCTCTATCTCTACCTATATATTTATGTGAAGAACAAGTGGATTTGGATTGGGCTTTTGAATCCGATGGTTTTATCGGAATCGCAAGGCCAGGAATGATAAGAGACCCCACCACGGTCTTGTTTTTATCGAAGAAGATGAACACAGAGTTCTTCAATCTTCCTATTTTGTAGAAATGAAAGAGAGAGAAATAAAGCTTTGGATCTTTTCGCTTTATTTTCTCTCTCTCTCTCTCTCTCTCTCTCCTTGTGAATCTTGTTATTAGCCTGGAAGCTTTAAAGAAGAGGATAATTTAAGGGAGAGAGATAAGGTGGAGAAGGAGATGGATGACATGGATCCAACCATAACAGAGCGCGCGCCGATTTATTGACCAATCACATTTCTAGATCGTTATATTAACTAACATTTTCTATTTATTTCCCTATATTTTCCTGATATAAAAAGAAAATGTATTCTCTTTGTAAATTGTGTAATATTAGCAAAATGATAATTAATGACCTACTCGTTTGCCAATTAGAGTTTTTTGAAAGACTAAAGTTAATGATTACAATTTCTATATATGTTTTAATTTATTTAAATTCAATATCCATATATATATAATGTTATAGACAATATTAATAAAACTATTAAAAATACAATACCAACACATCTCATATTTATCTATAAACAGAGTGAGTTATAATAAATAAGACAACTAATGTAAGTTATATCAGTAGCTTATTTGTTTACATTTCTATTTTGTTATTTGTTTTGTTAGGCATTGGCAAATACAAAAGGAATATGGTTTGATCATTTTTCAGGCAATAAAAAAAAGGTCAAGTGTTCGTTGCTTGAGTCAGTTATATTTCCCCCATTAAGCCCATTGGACCACGTGATGGTACCACGATCCCGTCCATCTTAATATATCACTATTACTAAAAATGGAAATAACATATAAATGAAAAAAAAACATGAGCGTAAGAAAAATGAATAAAAAAAATTAGGGAAATTTATAAAATCAATTTTTGATATTTTCATTTCAAAAGTACACATATATTAAGTGCATTTTTTAAAAAACTCGGTGCTTGGTGTTTCGAGCTTTATATTAGAGAACAACTTATCAGCTTCAAATCTACGGTTTAACAAGATTACAAATAGTTTTAATTTGTAATCATGGGTGAAACTTATAAAACTATAAAATAACGTGGGATGTGGCTAATATTAGTCAAAATATTCGTTTCGTGTACATCTCACTATCGTACATGCAGGCCACTTGATATTCGGATCTCCATCCCCTTTTAAAAAAACTATATTATATAATATACTTACAAGAAATGCTTCTGTATATGAAGCTTATACTATTAGCATTCAACCAAAAAAAATGCCAAATTTTAGCAACAATTAAAAATGCATGGCGAATAATATATATATATGTCAAATACTTTGCTGTAAGAAAATAAAGTGAACACGTAAACTGGTTATTTATTTAGTCAAAACAAAAAAAATTGGTTATTTATGTGAATATAAAGCCCATGTTTTAATAAGATCATTAGCCTGGCTAATTTAGCCATTACTAATGGCCCATTAATATGAATTGGTGTATTAGTTAGCCTTTCAAGAAGGCCTTCTCGAACAGGTCTTATTGAATCAAAGATTTAAAATAATTTGAATTTTTTTCTTAGATTCTCTCTTATTATATATAATATTTATAAATTATATATGAAATTCAGTTTATTATATTAGTCATTTATATAAATTCTATCGAATTTCAGTTTGAAAAATATGAATTTTGTTAACAAAATCTATTGTATGGAATTTGATGGGATTTGAAAGATACTTTGTAATAAAAAAACGTATTAAAATACTATATGATGATATTTAAATTTTTCCACAAATAAAAAAAATATTCACATTTTTAAAAAGAAAATCAAACTGTTTGAAAGAAAATGAAAATTTGTTTAAAAATTAACTTTTAAAAACAAAATAATATAAAATTATAATAATTAAATAATAATAATATGTTTAAAATATTTATTTAAAAAAAAAAAACTCCGAATTTTTTTCAAAAGCTCCATAAAATTTATAACAAATTATTTTATGATTTACTCAAATCTTAAATTTTCTTGAATTTACTCAAATCCCCCCCCTAAGTTTTCACTTGGTGCAATTTCGTCGAGCTAATTAATTAGTGGTTGTTGACATTAAATTTTTGGTTTGGTTGCTGTCATAATCTCATGATATCAACGCCTTATAGGCCAACACACATTTGTGGGAAAACTGGTGAATTATTATGTCAGATCTAAAATTAAAAAATACCAGCAATAACAAAATCATTAACTTTAATATTAACAAATCAAATTATCATATAAAGGAAAAATACTATAAAGTGACCAATTCTAAATTTCGATTGACAGAAACCAGCGTGGTCGGTCAATTTGTAAATTAGCCGAAGCATACATAGATAAGATAAACCATTCATCGCTTTGTATGAACAGATGTGGACACTTGACAGTTAACATAATATTACATAATTTACTATCCACATAAATTGGATATCCATACACATTTTATATTTACATAAGTGTATCCAATATCCATTGTGATAATGGATTTAAGTTAATAAAAAGTTTAACATGTTTTTTGTTCTTTATATCAACCGACGACCTATTTACAACGTCTTGATTATTATCTGTACACTATCTTACACGACCACAAAGAATAAAAGAACCCTTCTTCTTCCTCCACCTCTGAGTTCCCCAAACTCTCCCCTTTCAAGTAAGCATTCTTGCTCAAAACTCTAATCAACCAGCTCTTATAGAGTAGAGACTCCGGGTTTGGATAGAGTGTTCGTTTCAATTAGCTCCGGGGAAGGATCTGTCCGCGACAGGAATATGTTCCCCTTTGAATCTCTTCTGCTATAACTCTCTACTTCATGACCCATCACTATACTGCATTGTCTCCATGTCTCACACATCAACTCCACACCAAAGTACGTTAAATGGTCGGATATGCTACTTCCCATTACCGATCTGGAACAACAAAAGCCAACAAGTTATACTGGATTCATGTCAAAACTGTCCTCCACCCAAGTGAAAACATGAAAAACACACGCCATATTGTAAATATTCCAGTCCAAATGTCCTGTACCAAATTGAATACATGTCACGCTTGGGTTGAACGTGGTAGACTAGTAAATAATGATCTTAAGTTTCAATTTGCGGGTTTGTTTTTGCTAGTTAAGGTGTATTGCGGGCCAAGATTATAATAGTTGGTTACCTGCAGCATGTAGGATCTTCACCGGTGTTGTCACAAACTTTCTCAATACCAATTCGAATAATTTTCAAAACATTGAGATCTCTCACCCACACCTGCAGCCCGAAACAAAATATTACCAAACGTTGCATAAAAACCACAGAAACTCTTACTCTGATGAACATCAAAGGACGCTGAGAACAACTAAATAAAATAGTAAAAGACTTAATTTACCTCTGTTGGGAAGTGGTGGTATGTTTTCTGAGGGAAAACATAAAAGAAAGGAGGCAGATGAGGAACTATATCTCGGTCATGCGTGATCCGGAAGGTATTAGGCACAAGCAAACTGTAATAAGATGCAAAAGCCGCATTCCCAATACGAGGTTGTCCAAATGTCATGACCTGTACGTTTTCGTATCCTTCATTTACCTGCGATTGACATCCCAAAAAGAAGTCTATTAACAATTTCATAGGACATAACAATAAGATATTACAAAGTTAGTTAGAGTCCAGGATGATTACAACTAGGTCTAGCCCACAAAAGGCAGCCATGGCTCCTCCCATTGAATGACCAGTTACCATGATCGTGATGTTCTCCCCATAGAACTTCTTTGTTCGTTTTACTGCATCCAAAACTGCAGGGCGTACCGTTGTATTGTGATAAGCACTATAGAAGCCATGGTGAACCTGCCAATGTAGGATAACTATTAAAAACTCAACCTTACTACATGGTAATCTAGATGATTCTCGTTAAAGCTTACCATTGCATCTGGCATATCAGGGTAATTTAGATCGAGCTGTTTCCAGAACAGATCTGAGACCCAGTTTTGAATGCTGCACATGTTTTGATTTGATTAAGCATCAACCAAGTTTAGGTAAACAGATCTGAGACCCAGTTTTGTATGCTGCACATGTATAGCTGCTAGACAATAATGATACCTGTGTTCTTGAGTTCCCCGAAATGCAATGACGATAGCATTCAAATCCTTTGCTACCCCAACATATCCCTGTTGTAACAAGTCAAGAACTAATATCAAAAACTGTTCAATGAGAGTACATCATGTCCTTACATAGATTAAGATACTATGGCAGACCTGTAGACACTGCTCAATGTCAACTATTATCTCCATTACTTGGAAACCCTGCACCATCCCATAGAATGTTAGAATATTCTCTTAGAGCTACTAGATTTGTGCATACTGTGGCTTAGGAAAACACATGTTATACCTTAGTCAAACCATTGCATCTTTCGCAAGTCCAAGTGAAGAGTTCGGTCAAATCAGACATATAGACCTGCATAACATAAACAATCCTGATTCACGCATCTGGTGTACATTTGGATTAATGTAGTAAGTTTTCTTATCAACTTACCGCAGAAGTATACTCAACAAGTGTTAAGGCAAGTGTATGGTTGTAAACAGGCGAATCAACATCAGTTTCCCACTTGAGAACTGCAACTAAAAAGAGAGAAGCTTACACCATAAATTCACAAATTTTGCAGTGCTAACACATTTGTCTCGTATACCAATTACATAAAAATGAACCCTTTAAAGAACCCTTCACTGTTCCAGGGTGTGAATCCAGGTCTAATAGATCCGAGTAGTCTAATTGGCTCCGAAGCACACAAGTTTTCAATAGCTTATTATCTTAATTAGGAGTGATACAAAGAGAGGACTGAAAAATGAAGTTCACTGAAAAGGAAGCAGACACAGAATCATTATTACCTCTTCCACGCGAAAAGAAAAGAAGACAACCAAATATTGCCAGCAATAACACCCATCTCTTATGTTCCATGTTCTGCAACATGATGACAATAAGACACAAACCACATCAACCAAAACTGAGCTACTCAAAGAAGCAAATCAGCTAAGCTTATGAAACGAACTAATCGAGGATTAGAGCAAAAGGCCCAAGAGAACTCACAAACCAGACAGAACTGAGGGATCAAAGCAAAGGAAAGAAGCACGAATGGATATAAATACGGACAGTACTGATCGGAGATTAAATCCTCTTAGGCTGAGAAATAAATGCGATTGCGAATCGCGAATTGGAGAAACGCCTCTTAAAATACGAATATTCGTTTATTTTTTCTAATTTTTTAAATCTAATTTCCAGTTTCGTCCTTTATACGCAAAGGCGAACGAGGCGACGCGTGTTAGATCTCATCAAGAGTCAAGGGTATAATTGGAATTTGATGATATTAATCCGGTTTTGATTGCGTCTTTATTTGGCTGTTAGGAGTTAGGCCGGAGAGTGCAATCCAGACTCCACTAAAGACTCTTTCTCATCTAGCAGGTTTGCAATTTCTTGCATTCTATGCATAAATTTTCAAGTGATAACATCAAAACTATACAGTTTATCAGCCATATGTCAATATCCTTTTTACATTATTACATATTTGAATCCATTATCTATATGAACATGGATTTAAACCTACGACTTAGTTACAAATTACAACTATACATGCTATTTAACCTACGACTTATTGACAAACGTTTTTGTTATTATCCACACACTTTCTTTCCAGACCCCACAATGATTCAAAGAACCATTCTTCTTTTTCCACATATGAATCTTCCAAAACCGTCCCTTTCAAGCTTTGCTTTACCAAGACTCGACTCCACCGACACCTCTAGACTTTTAAAGATTACCATTTTCGAGGAGAGCTTTTGTTTCGTTAACATTCGTGGAAGGAGGTGTACGTGACAGGATTAGGTTACCCTTTGAATCTTTCTTGCTGAATCTATCCATCTCATGGCTCATCACTATTGTGCATTGTCTCCACGTCTCACACTTCAGCTCTATCCCAAAGTACTTTAAATGGTCTGAAATGCTATTCCCCACCACCGACCTGAAACAACAAGGACCAACAATTATTATCCATGATCATTCCACATCAACAATGTCTGGTAACTCAGCTAAAACATGAAACATAAGCCATCTTGTAACGTTTCATGACCAACAATAGTCATCCATCCGGTTGAATGTGGTAGTTAATAATAATCCTAAGCTTATACTTGCGGAGAGGAACTATATCAGTAAACTGTTTCAGAGGGATTGCTAGTTACCTGCTGCATGTAGGATCCTCACCAGTGTTGTCACAAACTTTCTCCACACTAGCAAGAGCACGATTCGAACAACCGAGATCTCTCACCCACACCTGCAATCCGAAACACACCATTACCTCTCTCATCGGTTCTTCCAGACAGTCAAAAAACCAGACAGAGAAATTATGTTCTGAGACATTAAAAACACACTCGCGTAGTCCACATTTTTTTGCATAAAGTAGCTTAATACTCAAACTGTTATTCTGATGAACACCTAGTGGACTGAGAAAACTACGTTACCTCTGTTGGGAAGTGGTGGTATGTTTTCTGAGGGAAAATATTATAGAAAGGAGGCAGATGAGGAACCATATCATGCTCATGCGTGATCCTGAAAGTGTTAGGCACAAGCAGACTATAATAAGATGCAAAAGCCGCATTCCCAACACGAGGTTGCCCAAATGTCATGACCTGTACGTTCTCTTCTCCTTCATTTACCTGTGATTCACATCCAAATCAAAGTCAATGAACAACTTCAAAAGCCATAACAATAAGATGTATAAAAATTGGTTAAGAGTTAAGTTTGATTACAACTAGGTCTAGTCCACAAAAGGCAGCCATGGCTCCTCCCATTGAATGACCAATCACAATGATGTTGATGTTCTCACCATAGGATTTCTTCGCTCGTTGTACCGCACCCAAAACTGCAGGCCGTAGAGTTGTATTGTGATAAGCACTATAGAAGCCATGGTGCACCTGCCAATGTAGGACAAGTGTTAAAAATTCAACCGTACTACAAGGAAATCAAGATGACAAATCTTGCTATTAAAGCGTACCATTGCATCTGGCATCTCAGGGTAATTTAGATCGAGCTGTTTCCAGAACAAATCTGAGACCCAATTTTGTATGCTACACAATGTTTGAGTTGATTAAGCAATCAAGCAAGTTTAGACATGTACCTTAATGATTACTATGAAGAGAACAATACCTGTGTTCTTGAGTTCCCCGGAATGCAATAATGATCGCATTCAAATTCTTTGCCACCCCAACATATGCCTGTTGTTACAAGTAACACATACTGATATTAATAACAGTTCAACGAAAGACATTATGTACAGATGTAGCTTATGATATCATGACAGACCTGTAGGCAATGCTCAACATCAAAAATTATCTCTATTACTTCGAAACCCTGTACAATCGAAAAACACGTTAGAATTCCCAGTTGGAGCTATTAGCTTTATACATACTGTGGCTTCAGCCAGTAATCTGCACTCAACAACTGTTATACCTTTGTCAAACCATTGCATCTCTCACACGTCCAATTGAATAGTTCTGTCAAATCAGACACGTAGACCTACATACATAAACAAACTTGATTCATCCATTATCCATACTGGTGCACTATATCAGCTTACTCTCTCTTCTCTAGTAGTACTATTAACAGTGCTGAAGACGATAAAGGAAAACACGAGGACAAGTAATACGCATCTAGCTTTTAGCTTACCGCAGAAGCGTACTCCACAAGTGTTAGAGTAAGAGTATGGTTGTAAACATGTCGACCATCATCGCTCTTCAACTTGAGAACTACACTTAGAAGAAAGAAGTCACCATAAATTCACCTCTTTCAGACTTAGCTTATATATAAGCTCAAAGCTGATAAACCAAGTACATAAGATTGTCGTATCACAAGGCTCTGAAACCAATTTTTTTTTTTATCTTCATGGTGTCTTATGCATCTGATGCTATATGGGTTATAGATTGATTTGTTCCACTTGAAAGAAAAAAAAAAGTCATGACAGAACACGTAATTGGCCCTGAATGAATCATCCCAAGCAACTATCAGTACATCTAAGTTATTATTTTAACTAGACTTAAAAGGAAACAGACAGAGAATCATTATAGAAATTCCATTACCACCTCTTCCACTTGAAAAGGAAAGAAGAACAGCAAATATAGCAAGCAAGAACAGACATCTCTTCTGTCCCATGTTCTGCAAACAAGGTCCACATTCAATTCAAAATCAAGGAAAATTGAGCTAAATCAAAGCAAAATTAGGAAGCAAATAATCAAAATAGTTTACCTTGTATAAAGAGATTTGAGTAACCCAATCCAGGAATCTCAAAACCCGTAAGGATCAAAGCAAGAGATCGGTCGACTATCTCCGGCTATAAAATTAGCGGCGACTTATACAGGAGGAGGGTGATCTGCGATGACGAGAAGGTAGGAGGAAGAAACGTCGAAGAGATATGAATCATTCCTTTTTTAATTTAAATTCCACTTTCATCCTTTATACGCAAAAGATGTTGGAGAGAAGCGTATTGGCCTCTTACTAAGGGTATTATTGGTATTTACATTCTAGCTTGTGTAATAGATTCGAATGCTGAGCTGTCATTTGCGTGATTCGGCGAGATAAATGGATAAGGCAGTTAAATTACGTAGAGCACAGAGTTTGACCTTTTCGTTCTAAAACCTAATTTGTGTGATAGCTAATGTTAAGCCCATGGGCCTTTTTAGCCCATTAGTGTAAACAAAAGCCCAAGGCGGGAGTTTCCGAAAGTCTCTTCCTCATGTGGCGGGAAATTATTTATATGCTAAAAGCAACGTGACACATCTGAAGCCGTAGATTTGATCTCTCGAATCAACGGGGTTAATTAAATCGTCTCCTAAGATATCGTTTCAAACGTAGGTCTTACGAACCCTCGATCTCAGACGAAATCAGGGATCTTAGAGAGGCGTGTCCATGGCGAGACCTTCGAAGCGAGAAGTTTCTTCAGACGAGGCTTACTCGTCGGAGGAGGAGGAAGAGGTGCAAGTTAACGATCAGGTCAATGTGGAAGAAGACGATGAGGAGCTCCAGGCCGTTGCTCGCTCGGCGGAATCCAACGAGGAAGATGTGGCCCCTGACGATGACGAAGAGGTCGTCCCTGTAGAAGATGATGTCGACGAGGTAGCTTTGTTCGCTCTTCTCGATTCGCATTATAATTTGCTTGAAATCCTGAATTTTAATTTAGCCACGATTAGGGTTTCCTTTGGTGTTTATCTGATCGTGTGACGAATGGTGTGTTTGGGTCTTGTATTGGATTTTTCAGATTCTGAGCGTCTTCTAGGCTTCGTGTCCTTTGTTCGTCGTTGGATAGAATATCTAGTTTTAGTTCGTGTCACAGACTTCTAGGGTTTCGATATATTTGCTTAAAGTTTTTTTTGCTTTGGAGTAGAATACTGGGTTACTCATTATGGTAGTACATCCATGTGACGCCTGAGGATATTTGATCACTCCTTTCATGATTTGACGGGCATCTGTAGGATGAAGAAGATGACGAGAAAGCTGAAATCAGGAAACGTGAGAAGGCTAGACTTAAAGAGATGCAGAAGATGAAGAAGCAGAAAATTCAGGAAATTTTAGACGCCCAAAATGCTTCCATAGATAAAGACATGGTAAGCTGGTAAAAAGTTTTTTAGGATTTGAGCTGTTTGTTTTCTACATCCGGAGGCATTGAAAACTCTGTATCGTTCCAACTTTTATGTATGTAGAACAATAAAGGAAAAGGGAGGCTGACGTATCTTCTGCAGCAAACCGAGTTATTTGCTCATTTTGCTAAAAGTGATCCATCTCCGTCTCAGAAGAAGGGAAAAGGAAGGTATGTTGCATTGCAAATAATCTCAAAGTATATCGTGGTGTTTCTTTGGATGTTTCATGAAATATGATAAGTACACAATCTCATGGCTTATTTATTGGGTTTCACTTTGTCTTCAGGGGTCGTCATTCTTCCAAACTAACTGAAGAAGAGGAAGATGAAGAGTGTTTAAAGGAAGAAGAAGGTGCTATTCCTGGATCTGGAGGCACACGCTTGCTCACACAACCGGCTTGTAAGTACTTGTATTTTGTTCTTTTTATATAGAATGGCGAACAGAAGTTAGAAAAGAATATGAAACCTTACGTTCACTTCTCTGACGCTTGTTTTACGTATTACCTCAGCGGCTACCTCATACTTTCTAGGTTTACTGGGTAAATTCGGTTGAATTTTGGATTTCTGATCTTCCTAATTTCATATTACAGGTATTCAGGGGAAAATGAGAGATTACCAATTGGCTGGTTTAAACTGGCTCATTCGGCTGTATGAGAATGGCATAAATGGAATTCTTGCAGATGAAATGGTAAACTACTGCATATCCAAGTATAAGCTAAGGGTTTTGAGCTCTCTATTTTCTCGGATGCTAATCATTACCTCATTTTTGTTCCATGGTCTAGGGTCTGGGGAAGACACTTCAAACAATTTCTTTGCTCGCTTACCTGCATGAATTCAAGGGAATTAATGGGCCTCATATGATTGTTACTCCAAAATCAACCATTGGTAACTGGATGAATGAAATTCGTCGATTTTGTCCTGTCCTGCGCGCCGTGAAATTCCTTGGTAATCCTGAGGAAAGGGTGAGTCACAATTACTTTGCCGTTTCATGGTTGTATTTATGTGTGCTCGCTATTATTCTGAAATATATGATAAACAATGCAGAGATATATTCGTGATGAACTGCTAGTTGCGGGTAAATTCGACGTCTGTGTCACAAGCTTTGAGATGGCTATCAAAGAGAAGACATCCTTGCGTCGCTTTAGCTGGCGTTACATAATTATTGATGAAGCACATCGTATCAAGAATGAGAATTCAATTCTTTCAAAAACTATGAGACTTTTTAGTACCAATTACCGGCTTCTTATCACGGGAACACCCCTTCAGGTATTTGTTCAATCTATTTAGAATAATCTTGCCAACGTTTTCATGATTATTTGAACATCGTTTTGATTGTACATTCTTTATACATGCTTCTTATGTCCTTTGTACATTGTCTGTTTCAGATAATACTGTTCTCATTTGATAAATTCATATTTGTTTCTTATATACAGAATAATCTCCATGAATTGTGGGCTCTTCTCAATTTTCTTCTACCCGAGGTTTTTAGTTCAGCAGAGACTTTTGATGAGTGGTTTCAAATTTCTGGTGAAAATGACCAGCAAGAAGTTGTTCAACAGCTTCATAAGGTATGTACTCGTGGTAATCGATTTTATTCTCTATGTTGTTATGCTAATCGCTTACTTATCTTTTAGGTTCTCCGACCATTTCTTCTTCGGAGGTTAAAATCAGATGTAGAGAAAGGCTTGCCTCCAAAAAAGGAGACGATCCTTAAGGTTGGCTTGTCGCAGATGCAAAAACAGTACTACAAGGCGCTACTGCAGAAAGATCTTGAAGTGGTTAATGGTGGTGGAGAACGCAAACGTCTGTTGAACATAGCAATGCAACTGCGCAAATGCTGCAATCACCCTTATCTCTTTCAGGGTGCAGAGCCCGGTCCTCCCTATACCACAGGAGATCACCTTGTAACAAATGCAGGTATGAATTGCATTTAAATTTTATACTGTAGCCAAATGTCTTAGTAATTTCTGTTGCGATTCTTGTTTCCAGGTAAGATGATTCTCTTAGACAAATTGCTACCTAAGTTGAAGGAACGCGATTCAAGGGTTCTGATATTTTCTCAGGTAGGAATTAACACAACAAATAATGGTTCCTTGCTTTGTTTCCTTTTGTTTGAGTGCTATTCTTCTTGTTCTCTTATTCTAATGATTTTGCATATCTGTATTAGATGACAAGGCTTTTGGATATTCTTGAGGATTATATGATGTATCGTGGTTACCAGTACTGCCGTATTGATGGAAATACTGGTGGTGACGAACGAGACGCTTCCATAGAAGCCTACAACAAGCCAGGAAGTGAGAAATTTGTTTTCTTGTTATCCACTAGAGCTGGAGGGCTTGGCATCAATCTTGCTACTGCAGATATTGTGATCCTGTATGACAGTGACTGGTAAGCTTTTTTCTTGTCTATTGTAGTGAAAAGAGTATTTTCTTCTTGCTAAATGTGGTGGGCGGAGTCTGGCAGGAATCCCCAAGTTGACTTGCAAGCTCAAGATCGTGCACATAGGATTGGTCAAAAGAAAGAAGTTCAAGTATTCCGGTTCTGCACAGAAGTTAGTCTTCTACATATGTGTATTAAGTATGAAAAGCATCCAGAATCTAAAACTAATTTTGCATTGGCCATTTACAGAATGCTATTGAGGAAAAAGTGATTGAAAGAGCTTACAAGAAACTGGCACTTGATGCTCTGGTAATTCAGCAAGGGCGATTGGCAGAACAGAAAAGTAGGTCTTTGTCTACTGAGGTTCTAAAATGCATAGGCGCGTCTTGTATGGATTTGCATTGTTTCTTATTGTTTTGTTTCTTTTTATACTTTTTCAGCTGTTAATAAGGATGAGTTACTCCAAATGGTTAGATATGGTGCTGAAATGGTGTTTAGTTCTAAAGATAGCACAATTACGGATGAGGATATTGACAGAATCATTGCCAAAGGAGAAGAGGCAACTGCTGAACTTGATGCGAAGATGAAGAAGTTCACTGAAGATGCAATACAGTTTAAAATGGATGACCGTAAGCATCTCATGTAACCCTTTGTGTTATTTTTAATGGTAACTCCCTTGCATGGCTAATGTGATTTGCGGTTTGTTGCAGCTGCTGACCTTTATGATTTTGACGATGATAATAAGGTACTCTTGCATACTGTGCTTTCGCACCTGCACTATTTTGAATAACTTTGTACTAAATTCATATCTTTATTGTTTGGTAGGATGAGAACAAGTTGGATTTTAAGAAGATTGTGAGTGAGAATTGGAATGATCCACCAAAAAGAGAAAGAAAGCGCAAGTAAATATTACTTCTTTTTATTGTTACGTGATCTTTTATGTCTTCCTCAACAACATCCAACCTCAAATACTTACTTTTATCTACCCACCCTTTAGCTACTCTGAAAATGAATACTTCAAGCAAACATTGCGACAAGGTGCTCCAGCTAAACCCAGAGAGCCTAGAATTCCGCGCATGCCCCATTTGTAAGTACCATTTTCCTGGATGATATTTTTATCCTATATATCTAATTTTATTTTCCATCCCCCAGGCATGATTTCCAGTTCTTTAACACGCAGAGATTGACCGAGCTGTATGAAAAGGAAGTGCGACACCTTATGGTGGGGTTTTTATTTGAAAGATCTATTGACTTATCATGTCATTTATGCAATTTTTAGTTTTAAGGCGTTTTAGGGTGTAATAGCATCTTCATTCGTTTTGATTCAGCAAACACATCAGAAAACTCAGTTGAAAGACACAGTTGAAGTTGATGAACCTGAAGGTAACGCTTATTTTTTCTGTTTCCTATATTCTTACATGACTCCACTGAACCTATTACTGATTAAGAATTTACTTTCTCAGAAGTTGGAGATCCCTTAACTGCTGAAGAAGTAGAAGAAAAGGAGCAATTGTTGGAAGAGGCAAGTGCATCCATTTGATTTTCCAGTGGGTTAGCATTTTTTATGATGAGCTTTGTTTAATATGTGTGACTTTTTTCCTCAGGGTTTCCCAACATGGAGCAAAAGAGACTTCAATACCTTCATTAGATCTTGTGAGAAGTATGGCCGGAACGATATAACAAGTATCGCATCTGAGATGGAAGGAAAAACAGACGAAGAGGTTGAACGATATGCTCAAGTCTTCAAAGAGCGATACAAGGAGCTGAATGGTAAGTGAGTTTATATTGTTATGTAAATTCTCGAGTTTCTGTAGCAAAAATATGGTTGGATATTTTGCGTCGCAGCTGAATCTTATGCTAAGTAAGATTTACCTCTGACCTTCTAAACTTTGTAGATTACGATAGAATCATCAAGAATATTGAGAAAGGGGAAGGAAGAATCTCTAGGAAAGATGAAATCATGAAAGCTATTGGGAAGAAACTGGATCGCTACAGGAACCCGTGGCTGGAAGTGAAGATTCAGTATGGTCAGAACAAAGGGAAGCTGTACAATGAAGAGTGTGACCGTTTCATGGTCTGATAATCTGTTTATCCCTCTATATTTATACTCTGTGGGTTGAGATTTTGGATGACATTGACAACTTGGGATTTGTGATAAACAGGTATGCATGGTTCATAAGCTTGGGTATGGAAACTGGGATGAACTAAAGACTGCTTTTAAGACATCCCCGTTGTTTAGCTTTGACTGGTTTGTAAAATCCCGTTCAAGTCAAGAACTGGCCAGGAGATGCGACACACTGATCCGGCTGATTGAGAAAGAGAACCAAGAGTATGATGAGAGAGAGAGGCGAGCCCGTAGAGAGAAGAAGCTTGCAAAGGTGAGGATTTGAAGAAACGTCTTAGAGTTCACTCACATTAATGCTTTTATTGTTTGGTTAATGGTGAGAAACGCCATGGAATTGTTTCTGATGATAAGATATATAAATTATATTTCAGAATGGAACACCTTCAAAGCGAGCTTTGGATAGGGAAGCAATAGAGAGCCCTACATTCTTGAAGAAACGAAAGCAGCTGTCAATGGATGATTTTGTGACCTCGGTAAGCAAATCGTTTTACAGTAATATAGACTTTGTTTATTTTACTGTCTTAACTGATTCGAAGCAGACAATTAGTTAGATAACACAAGTCATGTGTAGTTCTTATCCTAACTCTAAAACTTCATGTATCTGCAGGGAAAACGTAGGAAATAAGGAGTCGTCTAGAAGAATACATTCGCCTATGCAAACATTATTACGCAATGCGGTTGTTTCTAGTTAGGTATGATTATAAATCAGAGAATTGGTTTAGCTGTGACAAAGGCCGATTTAACATTTTGTATTCACAGCCCTCTCATTATTTTGACTATCTTTAACACATTCCCAGTTTTAGCAGTCTAGCTCTATACAAAAAATTACAACCCAAATCAAGTTAGCACAAGGGAAGAACTTAGAAGCTGACTTAGATGGTAAGACTTGACTTTTTTTTTTCTCTCTTTTCGATAGACTCGAATCCATACACAGGACAGGATACATTAAAATAGTACAACATAAAATCGACTCAAATTCTCCCTCCCATATTTTACATATACAAGAACCAATTTAAAAAGAAACCACAACAGACTTGAAAAAAAAAACCTTTTCTTCCTCTCCTAATTGCCCAATCTCTCATCATTTGCATGTTCTTGAGCTTCAACCACGACATTGAAGAGTCTCTCTTCTGACTCAGACATCAAATCCGACAACTGACCGACCTGACCAGACTCAACAAATGTTTCATAAGACCCCAAAAGCCTCTCCCTTTGCCTCTTCCCACAAAGACAATTTATCTAAACCTTTTCAAACATACAAAGCTTTTTAATCTTTCCCTTCTCAGTCATTGGAACTATCAAAGCTGCCAGGTCCATTGGTAGCTCTTTTCCTCTCCCTCCAATTCTCTCCCCACACCTTTGCCTCCGCCACAGCTCGTTCTCTATCCAAATCACGGTTCCTTGGAGTCCCTCTCGCTCTCCCAACACTCGCTGGACTCCCTCTCTGTGACTCTGTCCCTTCCACATCGCTTAATCCCCATTTTCTCCCTGACCCTCCTCCATTCTCGCTCCCTGCCTCTGATCCACCATTCACTTCCCTCACCATATCCCTTCTTCTGTAATCTGGAGAGTTCTTATGAGCCGCTGGTGACCCTAACCTGCTGCGTGTCTCTGCAGGACTATCCAAGCTACTCCCATCTCCCATGCTTCTCCTTTCATCTCTCGTCCTGATAAATGGCGGCCCTCCACCACCGCTTCTACTGTTTTGACTGCTTGCCACGTTAGGATCAAACGTTTGAGAAGCTAAGTAAGTTAGAGCTGTCACCACGTCGCCTATCAGTGGTCTTGTCGCTGCTTGTTCCTGTAAACACATTGCTGCAACTGCAAGCGCTTGATATAGACCACGCATTGGATACCTCCCTTGCAGTGATGGATCTGCCATCTTTGGAAACTTCCTACGATCTTTGAACAACGGCCTAGCCTGTGTAACCAAGCAACGGTCCGAGAAAACGTTAACTATCGCATTAGAATGCTAAAGGTTAAGACTTTCTATTTTAGTGATATGCAAAGTTGAGATTTTTAACGTACCCATGCGACGAGGTTGTGCTCTCCGTGTGCTCTAGCGTTATCAATAGCTTTACGACCCGTGATAAGCTCCAAAAACACAACTCCAAAGCTATAAACATCAGACTTCAATGTGAGTTGCCCTGTCATGGCGTATTCCGGTGCACAATAGCCATATGTGCCCATAACACGTGTTGACACATGTGTTTTATCCCCAACAGGACCTAACTTAGCTAGACCGAAGTCAGATAACTTTGGGTGATAGCCATCGCCGAGAAGAATATTAGATGACTTCAAGTCTCTGTAGATCACAGGCGGGTTCGCCTTGTCATGCAAATACTCCAGTCCCTTGGCTGCTCCTGCTGCTATTGTCATCCTCGTATTCCAGTCTAGAGGCTCTTTATCAGGTGGAAGATCTGAAACAACAACAAAATTTAATTCACCACAGGCAACGCATAGAACTAGTTGTAAGCTAAAAACTTTGCCAATATGTAATGCTAGACAACGCCATAGTTTCTATATGTGGTAGTTTCGAGTACAAAGTAACACAGATTTGGTTTCTTACTAAATCCAAACATATTACCATGTCAAGAGAGGAGAAGTATCGAGTTGCTTACCGTGTAGATGATCCTCCAACGATCCTAGTGGCATATATTCGTACACAAGAAGACGCTGGTCACCATCAGCGCAATAACCAATCAAATTCACAAGATTGGTATGATGCAGAAGGCTCAGCATAAGAACCTCCACAAGAAACTCTCTGTTTCCTTGTAGACCATTTCGGTCTAGCTGTTTAACAGCTACTATCTGCAAAACATAAAATCCAATCATCAATTCGATTAAACATAAAAGGATGATTGATATCAAGAACTTCACCTGTCCTGTAGTCTCTAGACGACCCTTGTAAACACGTCCAAAACCTCCTTCTCCAAGAAGACATTCCGGTCTAAAGTTTTTAGTGGCGGCAGCTAGCTCCCGGAAGGTAAACGTTTGTGCAGCGATATGAGCGGTTGGCCCTTCTTTTGGAGCGGTTAGCTCCTTCTTATGTTCAGTACCTCCTCGAGACTTTGATTTGTCTACAAAATAAAAGAAAGTATTAGTACTTTCCCACTACAAAGACTTCATTTCAGCTATTGAACTAGTGATGTCTACAAGTACATAACATCCTTATCTAGAACACTCTTTATATCTGAAGCCTAAAGTTAAGATCTTTATGATTCCTTGTTTGTTGCAATCTACTGCGGCATCTCTTAATTACATTCCATGTATAGATAACTAAACAGAAACTGTGAATACCATTCACAAAAACCACAACTTGGAGCTAAATTGTAACCAAAGCTCCTAAAACACATCAGATCTCATGAAACAGAGTCCACAAATTCTGTAGCCGTGAAGCTAACGCATATGAATTTAGATCAAAACCATCACCAAAGGTACAAACTTTATGAGAACCCAGAAGCTTAAATTGATCTAAGACACGAAAACTCAACAGATCCCGAAGTATTGTAATGAAAAAAAGAATCGTCACCTAAGCTGACACGATGAGACTGAGTAACAGAGCCGTCTTTAGCTGAAGCGTCTTTCTTCACAGAATCTTTAGAAGCAGCGTCTTTAGGAGAAGATCCAAAGCAAGGCAAACACCCACTCATCTCCGAAAGCTAAGTCCTCGAAATTCAATTAAACAAAAGATACCCTACCGACAAAAGAATCCCAACATGATAGGCTCTCGACACATCTCGAGGTTTCTTTTACTGTAAACTAAAGACGAAAAGCCTGAGCCTTTGTTCAATGCATCTCTCTCTCTAACTCGAGATCTTTAGAGAGAGGTTGAGAGACCAGCGGCAGATCAACTAATCGAGGAAACTTTTTTTTTATGTGGGTGCTACGCGAGAAGAGAAGGAAGGGGAAGGTAAAGGAACTATTAGAGAGAAAAAAAGACATGAAATTTTTATTACAATACGATTTGACATTTAATTAAATTATCAAAGGGATAATCTTTTTATTAAAGTTAAAGATGAAATTAGAGGGAATCATTATCCATTTAAATGTGAGATTAATGGTAACGTTATCTTAATCTCCTCTCTGCTTAACCCTTTTGTATAATTTAATCTTCTTTCTAAAACAGAAACAAAAAAAAATGAACTCTTTCAGTTTTTACATTCAGACTGAGACTGAATATCAGTTACAAGAGTGGTGAAAATTGTGTTATGAGATTAGTTAGATAAATAAACACCAAATTAGTAAACCATTGTAGATCACAATTTGACATTTAACCATTAATTAATCAGACACGATATAGTGGATACTGTACAAACTTATTACTTATTAGACTGTTTTGTTTTTGACATTAGGTTACTAATCTCATAATAATGTATGAAAAATTTATGTAAATGATTATAATATAGCATTGATTTGTTTTTGGTCATATTGTATCATCAAGTTTAAATATAAAATTTTCAATGGAAGATAGAGATGGTCTAGGGAATAATATAATTTATTTAACAAAAACATATTATATGTATATCGTGTTTAGCATGGATACAAATATAGTATACCCATATGTATTTGATGTGATTGTTTCATTGTCCTTCGTTTTGTCTCGTTTGTGCGTGTATATATATTATTAGTAGTGATCAAAAACTGTTTAAGAGTTCATCGATTTTGTTCTCTTCTGTGTTTGTGGGTTGAGTTCTTTAGCCGAAATCGATACAGTTTCTATAACTATACGGTTTACTGTCGGTTTAGAATTGCTATAACAATTGCTTGTGTTGATCTTCTGGCTTACTGAGATGGTATATAGCATGATCACCACAAAGAAAAAACTTAACATCACCATCTCATCTCTTAACCAAAGTATATACAGCATTGGAATCATTTGGTAAAAAAAACAAAATAGTTGCTATATAAGTTATTTTTTTGTATATTTGCTCTGAACTCTAAAGCATACATAGTTCCTAAAGAAGTAAAGATGCTATATGCAAACAGCTGTGTTAACTCGATTTATGAATTTGTCTTGAAACAAAACACTATTTTCTTTAAATTTAACTAGATTAGTACACTAAAAACAGAATAAACTAAAAAAAAACAGAATAAACTAGTTACGCTTTGAGGCTAAATTAACGGCGTTGGGAGAGAAAGACGAATCATCATGGTCGGAAAGTAGGTCCCATATGCCATATCTAGGATATGCTGTGAGCAATATTCTCAAGCCCACGCCTTCTTTTTATCTTTCTCCTTCGAAAATATAGTATAATATGTAGTATATTTCTAAATACCACTTGATAAATATAAATATTTATAATAAAAAATTGTAGCACTAGAGCATGTTTATTGAGAGGAGTCCTTGTTTTTTTTGTTTTTTTTAAAGAAAATTAATAGCACCAATCGCGAGCCGCCACGTGATAGTGGAGTTCGCGAACAGTGCAAGGAAATTAGCAAATGGATTTTTTATTTAAGGGATTTAAGGGATGTGGTTTGGGGAAATTAGTGGGTCCCACCTGCTAAAAGTTCCCAATAAACATACTCTTAATTCATAAGTATTGTAGTTCCTTTAAAATCTAAATTATTCATGTACTATAATATTAGTATAATGCGGATGAGCATATTTAATGATAACTTATACTCTTACAAGTTAACTGCAACCAAACTGGTGTAGCTTATAGTATCAACAGATTGATGGACTAGATATTAACTGATTCAGTGTTAACTTAATCTTCAGTGTTAATGACGTAGAAGAGAACCGAACAAACATGGTCATACAGTAAAGTTTTTATATGTGTAAGTGTTTTAAAAAAAAACTTAATGCATAAATACAGGCAGGTAATATATAAATAAAGAACATTTAATTTTTTTAAAATGTATAAGAATATATTGTCGATTTTTGGTACTCATAGACTCAGACTAGTATAGAATTTTGTGTTTAACAACTGATTACACATAATAATAATAACAATAATAATAATAATAATAATAATAATAATAATCCCATATATTATTGACATAAAAGTTGTAACAGAAATCTTGTCATCCTTGAAATAAGTCATTTGGTCAAATTATAACGTCTATCAACTTTAACTATGATTATAGGTTCTTTAGTACTATAATTTAATTTATAAGAAGTGGGTTTTCTAGAAAAGGAAAAGGTCTAATTTAAAATGCTGGCTTAAAAGAAACATCAAACAAGTTGAAACACGAGTCACATAAGGGCCACATTCATTCATCCAGCTTATTTATGACTGTTCCTCGTCTTATAGTTTATACAACTACTGTACATATCTAAATGTATATTAGTGGTGATAGTCAAGCCCAACAAATCATATACACTTTGAAGGTAGAATACATTGAGTCATTTTTGAACACCGTTTTTAATCCTTACATTACATCACTGACTTATATATATTATAGAGTGAATAGTTATCATTATTTGATAATACTAATACACAAAATGTTAAATCATATCACTACGCTCACACTTTATTAAAGGAATAACACCTATTTTCCTTAACGGCCTCACAGGGCTCTTCATTTTTTTTTTTTTTTTTTGGTCCATGAAACTTTGTTCTTTTCTGAGTCAACAGCTGTATTTTTGTGTGACAAATCTGAATAGAAGAATGAAATATTACACTCTGCATATGCAATCATATTGTATGTGTCAATGCTTCATATAAAAATATTTGCATGTGCCAATCTTCACAATGAATACGTAAAATCTATAATTAACTAAAATTAATAACAAAACTAAAGACATTAAATTTATTATTTGAAAATAAAATAATTACTTCTAAACCAATAATGCCTACGGACCGGATTCACGAAAATATTGCTAAGGCCAAGATTATCGGTGGACTTTGGGTAGGCCCTTGGTGTTTTTGGGCTAAAAAGAAAATGAGAAAGAAAATAATTTGGTGTGGTCCGGGCCTTAATTAAGGTCCTTTTGGACCGTCCCGTGAGTGACGTGTAAGAAGAAGAGAGGTCGATGATAACGAAGCAGAGGACCGTCCTTCTCGATCTCTCTCTGTCTCACTCCATCCTTCTCGATCTCTCTCTGTCTCTCGCCATCGTTGGCGGTATCCTTCTCGATCTCTCTCTGTCACTCCATCCTTCTCGATCTCTCTCTCTCTCTGGACATCGATTAAGTCCATCCTCGTCCATCTCTCTCTCGCCATCGTTTCATCACGATATCTCTCTCTCTCGCCATCGTTTCACTCCATCCTCGTCGATTGTCTCTGTCGGCCTCGTATCAGTCGATCGTCCACGATATCTCTCTCTGTCGCCATCGTTTCACTCCATCCTCGTCTATTGATCTTTCCTGTGAAGGTATGTCTTTTTCCTCGGTTGTAATTAGAAACTGAGTAGGTATGTGTAGCCATGTTTGATTGAGTAAATGTTTGGTTTATCGGTTATATTATGTTTGCGAGAACATGAATTGTGTGGTTGCTTGAGAATCGATTAGGTTACTTGAAAAATCGTATAGCTTCTATTGTCGGTTGTTTTGTATATTTTGATACTTGTTGATTCTGATTTGCAGAAGACGACTAATTATCATGAAAACTTGTATAGGTTCTCTAGCTTTCAAAGTGTTGGTATATAGGTTGATTAAAATTTTGTAAAGCTATATTAACAGTAGTATAGGTTGATTGAAATTTTGTATAGGTTCTCTAGCTTTCAAAATCGTAAACATAGTAGTTGTGAAACATTTAATTGCTCTGTTATGTGGTCAAAGTTGAAGTATTTTTAACAAAATAGTTGTGTTGTGGTTACTTGTAGATAGGTTAGTAATAAGTTAAGATTAGACAGATATGGTTTATGGTTAGACTTGATGTGCAAACTTAATATTGTGCACCTGCTAATATTAAACTCACATCTCAATCCCCTTAAATATACACACCTGTCTCCTCTCTTAGCTCATCTCTTAAACTACAACTCTCAAAAACTCGTATGGATTCAAGAAATTATCATCAAAGTCAGTCCTCTAGTTACGTAGGACTGCTTAGCAGTCAACAAGGGAGTCGTGTCCATGAAAACTTTCCTTATGAAAGTTTTCATTCAAGTGTCAACTTTGGAGAATCGGAGATCCCTCCCTTCAGTTCACAACAACCTGAACAGACTCGAGTAGAGACATCAATGGACCGTAATCCTAGACGTAAGTGGAGCCCAGCTGATGACGAGGTTCTCATCTCTGCGTGGCTTAACACTTCGAAGGATGCTGTAGTTGGAAATGACCAGAAGTTGGGGGCCTTCTGGAAACGGGTTGGAGAGTACTTTGCAGCAAGTCCACATGGTCAAAAGGATGTTGAAAAGAGAGGGGATGTTACTTGTAAGAAGAGATGGCACAGAATAAACGATCAGGTAACCAAGTTCTGTGGGGCTTACTCAGCCGCAGAGAGACAAATAGGGAGTGGTGAGAGTGAGACTGATGTCCTCAAGAAGGCTCACGAAATCTTCTATTCTGATCACGAGTCCAAGTTTACACTTGAGCATGCTTGGTGCGTCTTGCGCTTTGAACAAAAATGGCTCAGCCTTAACACTCCAAAAGGCACTCCAACTTCAAAGAGGAAGGATGGTGAGACAGATTCAAGCGCCACTGTTGGTGATAACGAGATCCGGCCTGAAGGTTGCAAGGCTGCGAAAATAAGAAGATCCACTGCTCAAGGGAAGTCCGTTGCTGAGTATACAACCATATGGGAAATGAAGAAAGAGGATTTGGCTATGCAGGAGAGACTGTCAAAGCTTGCCATACTTGACACTCTCCTTGCGAAGAAAGAGCCATTAACTGAGGTTGAGGAAGTTGTGAAGAATAAGTTGCTAGCCAAGTATTTCTGAAAGATTAGTTTCTAATCTTGAAAAACTATGTATTAAAATCCCTGTTTTAAAATCGAAATATAACTATGCTCATTTTAATTATCTGTTCTTAGTTTATGTTGTTCCTTCGGGTGTTTTATTAATGTAATTCTCTGTTTTAATAATATCTAAGTCTTTGTTATGTTCTTGCTGGTCTTCTTGGTATGTGAGTGTGAATTTTCAGTCCTTTAACTAAGTGTGTCTAATAATTACTATGTTCTTTTATGCAGGTGGACTTTAAACATGGGATGCTACAGCTACAGCCAGCCTTCTCAATCAGATGATCTATTTTGCAACTCAGTAGGCGACGATAGCTACAGCGAGATAGAAGATCTCATTCGACGTGACCAAGCTGAGTTAAGCTTACTCGGTAATTCACAGGGTCAGTATCCTCCCCAACCAGAGGTTGAGTTTGGCTTCCCACAAACTTGCTACTGCGGTGCTATGCCTGTACTTGCTACATCTACCACTCGGAATGATCCAGGTTCAGTAAAAAATCATATACTCTTGTATCATATAAGTGCTCATGTACTCCAACGTCTGTGCTCACCGCAGGTAGAAGATACTACACATGTCAGAACGTGGACGATGGAGAGTGCCATGTGTGGAAATGGTGGGATGTCGCCGTGATGGAAGAAATGAGAGCCAGAGATTTGCGTGTGCTTCAGCTAGAGGAAAAGGTAGACAATCTAACACTATGCAATGACTATGACACTGATGAGCGGCTGGATAGAGTTGAGGAAATAGTGTGTGGTTTAGGAAAGGAACAATCGAAGTTTAGGGAGGGATTTCAGTACTTTGTAGGTGCGATGGTTGTGGTGACAGTTTTAATAGGAATTGTGGTGATGCTTAAGTAAATGTAACTCGTGATTTCAGTACTTTGTAGGTGATGCTTAAGTAAATGTAACTTAAGTACTTTGTAGGTGATTTCAGTACTTTGTAGGTGACAGTTTTATGGATTGTTGTGAACTTCATGTAACGGATGGAACTTGATGGATTGTTTATTTTGGATTGTTGTGAACTTGATGTACTTTAAGTTGTTGTGAACTCACGAGAATAATATAGTATTGTTGTGTATTATTGTATTATTGTGAACTGACGAGAATAATATAGTCACGAGATGGACATAATAACTCACAAGAAGCATAAAGTCACTATATAGTCACGAGATGGACATAGTCACGAGATGGACATAACTTACTATATAGTTACTATATAGTCTTGCACTTGTCTTTCACATTTTCTACTTCTCTTTCACATTTTCAACTACTCTTACATTATAACTCTTTTTAAAATTTCAAATATGGCCTCCTCTTCCCATTTTCATTACCGTAAATCTGATAATGATGCATTTGAAGATGTATTTGATGATATATTTGAAGATGTACAACCTATTCCCGAACCAAAAGAGCGAAAAAAAAGAATTTTTATCGAGAGAAACCGGGAAGAAGGCCACAACAAGCTTTGGAATGATTATTTCAGCGAGACTCCTACATATCCGCACAATTTGTTCCGCCGACGATTTCGTATGAACAGGTCATTGTTCTCATATATTGTGCATCGTCTCTCTACTGAAGTTGAGTATTTTTACCCTAAAGAAGATGCAACCGGACGGTCTGGTTTATCTCCTCTCCAGAAATGTACCGCAGCAATTCGTCAATTGGCGTATGGTGTTGGAGCTGATCCCGTCGACGAATATATAAGACTTGCTGAAACAACATCTCGAAAATGTTTGATCGAATTTAACGCCGGAATAATCCACTTGTTTGCCGATGAATACCTCAGACATCCCACTGTGGAGGATCTTCAAAGTCTACTCCAAGAAAATGAAGAACGGGGATTTCCCGGGATGGTTGGAAGCATCGACTGTATGCATTGGGAGTGGAAGAATTGCCCCACTGCCTGGAAAGGAATGTATTCCCGAGGAACCGGAAAACCAACAATTGTGTTGGAGGCCGTTGCTTCATATGACCTCTGGATATGGCACGCATTTTTTGGAGCTCCAGGTACTTTGAACGATCTTAATATTCTGGATAGATCACCTATTTTTGATGACATTATTAACGGGAAAGCTCCTGAAGTAAACTACTATGTCAACGGAAGGGAATACAATTTGGCGTATTATCTGACAGATGGTATCTATCCCAAATGGGCGACTTTTATTCAGTCTATACGATTGCCTCAGGGTGACAAAAATTCTTTATTTGCTTCGCGTCAAGAATCCGTTCGAAAAGATGTCGAGCGTGCCTTTGGGGTCCTACAAGCTAGGTTTGCCATTGTAAGAAATCCGTGTCATCTATGGGATAAAAGAAAAATAACTAACATTATGAAAGCATGTCTCATACTCCATAATATGATTGTCCAAGATGAACGGGATTCGAACACTGTTGAAGAATTTCAAGATGACGATTTTACACATACCGTCAAAAAGCCTACAACACCGGGCACTATACTTGCTCGTCGTAAAGAAGTTCGGAATGCAAAAATCCATCAACGATTAAAACAAGATTTGATTGAACATATATGGAACAAATTTGGACATCTTCCAAATAACATGTAATGTTTATTGCTTTCTATGAATTAAATAAAAGGTTTCGTCTATTATATTTATGTTTTTCGTAATTTTTTCCAATCCTATGTATTTCTCTTCAATATTTAAAAAAAAAAATATTTACATTAAGGGACTTTTATAGGTCCCACCAATAATTTGTGTTTTCACCTACAGTCCCTTGCTTGATCCCTTAACTCAATTATATTCATAAACTATCCTAAGGGACAAAAAGTGAGTCCCACCAATAATCTTGCCCTAAGGAGCGTGGGGGAATAATCATTTTCTCCATGTTTTTACTGTTGAGATAGAAGGACACGTGGCAGTTTAACAGCTAATAAGAGTTTCTTAACAGACAATGCACATGAGCGTTGTGGATAATTGCCTCCATTGTCGGAAAAACATTATGGACTTGTTACGTGATCAAGAGGACAGCTCGTTTTAATAAAAACGGACCACCGTCGATCCTCTCATCACATGACACGTGGAATAAATATGTGTAGTCAATCATTATTAACCAAACTCGTTAACGTGTGCTTAAATTTTACATAGACATAAAAAAAACTTTCAGTTCATCACTTGTGTTAACACAGATTCGGTGGTTGGACTTGTATTTTTTGTTTGTTTGCTCAAACTAATGGATTAACTGTTATATAATAGCTACATTAACGTATATCACTAATATTTGATTATAGATTGAGCAACCTTAATTACTCTAATTATATGTCGACAGAGCTAATTATCTTGTTCTTTTTCTTTTCTTGAAAGAACTTGGTCGGACAAACTGCTAAAGTTAAGAGTTTCCTAAATATCACGTAAGATATTAATAAGGAAACGGGACCGAATTAATTCATGCGTATTGTTACGTTACACGTAACCATTTACTAATGTTATGGAGGGGTTCACTTAATTTAATGGTTCCATATGTTCATGACAATGCAATATCAAGCCACCAAAACAGATACATTCCATACATGCATGTATACATTTTGCTATATAGGGGTTATTTTCAAAACAATATTTATGTGTGATATTGTGGAATTGGGCTCTTTAAAAACAATCAAGTAGCTTGCAAACATTTTGATGCTTTCTCGATATGGTCACGTTTGTCGTGGCATATGTGCCTTAACCCGTCAGGAAATCTCCATGAAAACGAGTGTGTTATGTCTTATAAGGTTATAGGAAGGTGAATGTTTCGTATTTGCTATGAATTTAATTTTCAAGTGCAATCTATATACACTTGTTGGGTCGTCCGGGCCGTCATCTTTTATCAAGCAGTTTATCCAAAGGCCTTGTAAGATTGTTATTTCTGTAAGCAAAGGCCTCATCACACAATGATGTTTATAGAAGGATAAAATTTAGGAAAAAAGACAAAAGAGTAGATGGTATTAAGGACAAAATTCCGATATCGGTAATTGGAATTGAAAGAGATCATTCTTAGTATATATTTATCACCAATTAAATTTAGGTTGGAAATTCATCTAGATTAATATGGTATCAGAACCAGATTCATACATCCGATCCGATCCACATCGACCCGGTCCAAAGTTAACCCTCGATCTTTACACAAACATTCCGAGATGATGGATGAGTGAGCGTATTAGGGAACATCGGTAATTGGAAGGGTTCTTTCTTATTGTACAAGATAGATATAACCATTTCACTTATCAGCAATTGGTTTTAGGTTAGAAACACATATATCTTATATACTAAATGTTTTCCAATTACACATGGAAGCCAGTTTACTCATTCTGCGACTTATTTTTTGCGTTTCCATGTTGATAAAAATATCAGTATCATATTATTAAAGTACAAACAATAATGCAAACGCAAAGAAACAAATCGTTTTAGGAAGCATATACTGGAGTGGGTTAAAAAATAAAAAGCCAAGTGCAAGTATATATAGGGTTTGAGTCATAAGGACAATATTTATATAGCGCGACACTTGTTATGTTGCCTCCATATGCAGCAGATGGAAGGATAGAAGAGGCCGATAAATATATGTAACAGTAAGGTGAAAACGGTAGTTAAATTTTTGTGCGTCGAAAAAAGTTCTGTACGAACAATAGTTTGAAATAATGCAATGATTCGTACGTGATTATATAATATATATTTTCATCGACAAAATATTTAAATAATTAGAAATGCTTATATTACCCTTTGGGATCACTTTATAGCCAACAATATGTTTTATTTATATGATAGGTGCAAACGAATCTGCAGTTTTTTCCCTTATCCTCATCTGCAATTTTGTAATTTGTATCTTAAAATAAGAATTTGTTTACCACCAAAGAAAAAAAAATAGAAAACTTGGTTGCAAGAAATAGAATAAGGAATATAATTTGTTTGTGGGAACACGCGTTTCTCGGCCGCGGATTGAAGCATTTTTGAGCTGACGCCACACTCATCTTTATCGATCTCAACTTTTTGAATAATTCTTTAATTCAATTCATCTCATTCCTCCACGTCGTTAAATAGATAGATAAATCCACCAATAGACGAACATGTGTAGATTAAATTTGTTGAGCATCTTTCTTATAATTGAAAAAAAAAAAAATCTTCAAATGTTTACGACAGGGAATGCAACTTGAGTAGCAAACTGCAAACCACACAAGTCATACGGACGATCATGTGTGTGACGCAACGACTCGTTCTCGCAACTCTATTTGTTATCATCGTCAACATTGGTTATCAACTTTTCAGCAAAAAAAAAAAACATTGGTTATCATTACAGAGCCGTGCGACCACCTCCAGCTGCCCTAAGCAATATTTTTTTATAAAACTTATGAACATATATCTACAAATAACAAAAGTTATTGTAGTTTAGTGTGAGAGACTCATAGGAAAAAAACATATTTTGCCATCTATAATTTGTAAGGAATTCTTTTTTATTTACACAATTTTCTTAGCAATTAACAATTGTTTCCATATTTTGTAATTGATTTCTTAGACACAATGTTCTCATTTTAATCTAATTTTCTGCTTACCTATAAAAGTACTAACGAGATTGCATGTCATAGTTATTTTATATAAGAAATGCTTTTAACTACTTTTTGTAAAAACAATGTTACCCTAAGCGAGTGTTTCTTTTTTCTCAAGTAAGCACGGTTGTGGTTATCAACTTACTTTACTAGTTTTAACTGCATTTGCCAGTTTATTATACAATTTTGTAAATAACATAAAGTATGGCATACATTTTTTTATTTAATATAAAAATATAACAGGGCACCCTTATTATATATCTATATTCACTACATTCAAATTGAATGATATAAAAAAAAAGATCTCCATAGATCCTGTAATTAGTGTAGAAAGTCGATATTCTTTTCATATTTGATAATTTAGTTATAAATAGTAACCCACAAGAAGACAGTGCAGTGCTTGTTATTTATACAATTTGATTTCCATATATCTTAGCTTTCTTATCTTTATAACGTACATTTTATTTTTCTTTCCATGTATTATATTATATTATACATATGAAGAAATTTCATTGCTACCATAAGTTTGATATTACTTTTTAAATTTACTTTTAATGAATGATTATTTTCAAAAATACTTTAATTTTTTGATGAAAATAGACTTAATTAATTTTTCTAAATATTTATAAAAAAAATTAGAAACTCATCATCACCTATCTAACACTAAACAATAATCACTAAAATGTAAACCAAAATATTAATATATTTTTCATAGTGTGTATTTTTACAAATTGATACTTAACTTATGCTATTCTTAGCAATTTCTCTATATATATATATTTACTTTTTCACTCTATGTACTAATACAACAATGTAGGTTTTGTTAA
Source organism: Moricandia moricandioides (assembly GCA_905132885.1). Classification (NCBI taxonomy): domain Eukaryota; kingdom Viridiplantae; phylum Streptophyta; class Magnoliopsida; order Brassicales; family Brassicaceae; genus Moricandia; species Moricandia moricandioides. Next base: position 155,213 of record CAJHQQ010000599.1, read on the forward strand.
AAAAAAATACGACAACGTATTTTAAAAACCATTAAGAATCAACTCGGCTTTTTGTGTGCAACCAATAATTTTGGTCCCTCTAAACATAATTAGTAGAAGGTCTATTTTTAAAAAAATAGTACGTAATCACATATCTCTAAATGTGTATAATATTAATAAGTATATTTTGTAAAAAATGAAGGGGAAAAGAAAACATAGTAGGGATTCCAATATGCATGCATGATGCATGAACCGATTTAATATGGCCATTGGGCCTTCTAGCAGGGCAAACTATGACGAGGACCAAGAGTCGTACATGCAACCATCAGCGAATCTCTGCTAATAAACCATCTTCGTCGAATCTATATATATTCCCAAAACACTGCATGTTGCATTGCATGGAGATAAAATTATTGAAACGGGGACCTCGAGGGGCATGCGCATATGTATTTGTTTTTACTTTCACACATATTCTCGATTTTGTTGTCTTTAAAATTCGTTTGCCCACCATGAAAAGCGAATTGAAATGCTTAGGTCACATAGAATCCCTCTTCCTCTCTCTTATAATTGTTACAAATTTTTTTGTGCGTTGTGAAATGTGGATGTGGCGAGTCGAGAATAGAATCCTCGCGTATAAGAAGGGGACTTGTCCTAAAGAAAAAGAGAACTTATTTTTGGATAACTATTTCACCAACTCATAAGAATAAGATGCCTATTTGATAAGCTTTACATATTCCTTTTTTTTTTTGGTTCGAGAGAGAGAAAAACATGTATATATGATATGCAAGAAAGAAAGTAATCCAGCTTAACTTCAAGCTGTGGAATAATTACGCTTGTAAAAATTTAATTAAGAAGCTTGGATGTTTCTGATTCATGAATTTTTTATGTTAAGCGGACGCTAAATTAATTCAGAAAATTTAAAATAAAATCCAAAAAAATATATGCGATAATCCGAGGTGGCATGAACTAGAGTTAAACATTAACTGATTAATGGTATTGTAACTAGGTTGGGTGCAATGGAGGATTGGTAATCATGTTTGGTTTATCGTTATACACATATAATAGTACATAATCATTACTGAATCATTAATCAAATAACTTGATTAATATAATTCTTTTTTTTAATTTGTGTGAAAAACTCACAACATCCATTTATGGAAAGAGTACTAGTTAACCTCTGTTTAGCCTCGTGGTTCGACCAATTATACCTTTATTACCTTAATTTAAGTAGGGTTTCAATGTTTCATAAAAACACACACAAAGACATGGTAGCAACGAATCCTGATATTCAATCAATAAACCTTATATTTTACCTTGTTTAGCCACAGCAAGTTATAATTAGGCTATATACCGAGAACGATGTAAACCTATACTTATCTTTTATTAATCAATGATTTATGATGCTGTTATATTAAACTTGACTTGTAGAGCGCTATATGGAACCGTACGAGCTAAGGACATTCTCATCTTTTAGCCATATGTATGCATAAATGGACAACTAAATAAAGATAAAACTTTTGGAAATCATTAGATTCTCATCACTTACATTCTGTGATCCAAAATAAAAATCGAACTTGTGTCACTTTCGGACACGATATTGTTAGAAATCAAATCCAAACATCTTGTCCGATCTGATCCAATAATCATCGTATTCGCTGCCTCTATATAAACAAAGACTTCACACCAATTTCATATCCACACACAACACCTTATTCTTCAAGTCGAATCAATTAGAGTTTCATTATTTTCCCTTAAACTTTATAAAAAGCTTTTCCATATTTTACATAGATCAAGACTAAACAGTTTGATTTTAACTGTGTGATACCATACAAAACTAGCAATGGAGATGATAACGAAGATGGTTTTGGAGAGACCAGTGGTGATATACAGCAAAAGCTCATGTTGTATGTCCCACACGGTCAAGACATTGCTCTGCGATTTTGGAGCGAATCCAGCGGTTTACGAGCTAGATGAGGTATCAAGAGGTAGGGAGATTGAGCAGGCCTTGTTGCGCCTTGGGTGTAGCCCGGCGGTTCCAGCGGTTTTTATCGGAGGAGAGTTAGTTGGTGGAGCCAACGAGGTCATGAGTCTTCACCTTAACGGCTCATTGATCCCTAAGCTTAAGCGGGCTGGTGCATTGTGGGTTTGACTTAATATATTTATATGGTTAATTAACTACTACTAGTTACTTAACACTAAGTTAAGTGCGAAGAATAATGGTTTTTAAATATCAACACATCTATGATCTTTGACATGGTAATATGAGTCCACGTAAGATCAATAACCAGGGTGTTGTCTTTTTTCTTGTTTTGTTTTAGAGGTTATCTCAAGTATGTAATATAATAATTAAGAAAGAAAAAAGATTACAATGTTTTGTGGTTTATGTTACTATCATTACTATATCAATATCCATATTCAAATCCAGTATAACAAAAAGAACAGAGATTGCAAGCTAGAACATTAAACTGCTTTAAATCTTGAAACTAGTAAATTTACTAATTAATAATAATCCATTTTTTCTGTAAAAGTTAAAGTTTATTCAGAAAAATCAAATATAACGGTACTAATTCTTAATTTTACGTTCAGTTATAAGTCATAACTGTATCTTTCTAAGATAACTAAACAAAAGTGTTTTCCATATCTTTATACGTACATGAAAACACAAAAGACATGTGTTTAGTTAGTAAGTAATCATACACTATCGGTTAGAGAAAAAAATAATTAATTTTAAATCGCGGGAAGCAGCGAAGGTTGGAGGGACCCACAAAGGCGTCGCGACTCGCAAGCATTGAATGACATCGGCGAACTCAAATCACAACTTAGCAGAAACAGACAAAACATGTCGCCATTAACTCAACGAACCTTTTGCATCAAAAACATCACACTTTTATTACACAACACAACACAACCGGCTCTATTGTCTCGAACGGCTAAGTTAGCCCCAGATCGTTTACAAGATCCGGGCTTTTCCCTTTTTTTGTTTGCTGTTTTTGGAGTCAAGAACTTGGCTGGTCCCATAGTTAATTGCTTAAAGACAAGAACTTTATGTCTGCAAATATATCAATCATTCCTCTGCGCTAGCTTGCTACGATTTAACACGACGTCGTATAGATTCGTTTCAAAGCTGTGGATATATATGGCTATGGTGGTAGTTGTTCCTTCTCTCTAGAAACTGATAACTCTTCTCTCTCTCTTTCTCCTTTTTACTGGAATTTTCTCGACTAAACAAACAGGTGAGTTCTTCTGGGTGCTAGCTAAGTAGATCTATGTTTTGTCAGATTGTAAACCTTCTCAAACTTAGATTCGTCGTAAACAAGTACCCTGCTCTTGTTATTGCTCTTGAGCATGTCAGGACTGATGACAATGTAGCTAATTTCCCGTTTCCAATTTTTCTCCTTTTTTTTAAGGGTTTCTGAAAAAAAGTTGGAAGAAAATGTTCAGCTTTTCAAAGAGGCGCATGAAGCTTGGCAGGTTAGTCTTCCCTTTTACTCAGATCACCTTTTTGGGTCTGTGTTGATTTTCTTAAAGTCGAGAGCTTTTTAGGCTACTTTTTTTTATTAGCGAATAATTTATGAATCACCTTTTTGAAGAATCCTGCTTAAGCTTACTGTAAAAGCAAACTCCTTTTTTTTTTATAATAGTGTTTCAGGAAGTATTGGTCCTTTCTTTAGTACTTACTATTGAAGTAATCTTTGATTTGGGGGTTTCTATTTTTAGATCCCATCTGTTCTGTTCCTCTTCTCTTAAATACTGGAGGTAATTTGATTAGGGTCAAGGTACAGCTCTCGGATTCTGCTCAAGGCACTAAGAGTCCTTTGCGTGTGACCAAACGCGTTGATAACTCTAGTGTAAGCTTTAGACACAACTGTTTGGTAACATTTTGACTGTTATCTGATTTGAAAAGAAACATGTCTGCAGAGTGAAGCTGCTTTGGCTGCAACTACTCATTCTGATGAACTTGATTTCCAGCCTTCATCCGGGAACTCTGAAAATTGGATGGGGTTATCTGTTGGTGGAGATAAACCAGCTCCACGCTTTAATGTAACGAGTTTCTCTCGGTTTCTAATCATTAGCTTATGTGCTGTTCAGAAAAAAACTAATGGGTAGTTAATTTTTTTATGACAGCATGCGGCGGCAGCTATTGGTAACAAAATGATAGTAGTTGGTGGTGAATCTGCCAATGGCTTGTTGGATGATGTACAGGTAAAGATACGTTGGACAATTAACTTAGTTTGGTTTCAAGCAGGGGTTGATATGCTCAGTGTTTTGCAATTTACAGGTGCTTAACTTTGATTCCTTTACTTGGTCCACGGTGTCTTCAAAAGTTTACTTATCGCCAAGTAGTCTGCCTCTCATGATCCCTTCCTGGAAAGGCCATTGCTTGGTATATTGATTGTTTGGTTTAAGCAAAACACGTTTCTGGTTTTGTGGTTTATATCTTTTGGTTTTGATTGTTTTTTTATCCGTTTTTAGGTCTCTTGGGGTAAAAAAGTGCTATTGGTTGGTGGAAAAACAGATCCCAGCAGTGACAGAGTTTCAGGTTTCACATTGTTGTTTTACATTCCAAAGTTTAGATTTTTCCATGTTACGCTCTGCTTAAGACGGTGTTGTATGTTTGTATATATTACTTGCAGTTTGGTCATTTGATACTGAATCCGAATGCTGGTCGCTAATGGATGCAAAGGGAGACATACCTGTAATTTTCTAAGTCCTCTCAGTATTCATTTACAAGTTTGTGGCTTTCTGGTTTGGATGGTGAAGTGACTCGAAGAAAAATGTCTGATTCGGATGAGAAATTGCAGGTCAGTCGCAATGGTCACACAGTGGTGAGGGCAAGTTCAGTACTGATCCTTTTCGGCGGTGAGGATTCTAAGAAGAGGAAACTAAACGATCTTCATATGTTTGATCTTAAATCATCTACATGGCTCCCTCTTAACTGCACGTGAGTTTTCTTGTTATGTCAGTTTACATGAAACTCTTGTCATTTCTTGACATATTTTTTATTAATAACCAGAGGAACACGACCGTGTGCAAGATCAAATCATGTAGCCACACTATTTGATGACAAAATTCTGTTTGTGTTTGGAGGTTCGGGCAAGAACAAAACACTTAATGACTTATACTCACTCGACTTTGAAACCGTAATGCCTTTCATTCGCACCATGTGTTCTATCTTTCTTACTAGATTGAGTATACTCGTTTTCTTGACACCTAACATCTCTTATCTCGTCATCAAGATGGTATGGTCAAGAATCAAGATTAGAGGATTTCACCCGTCTCCAAGAGCGGGTAGTTGTGGAGTTCTTTGCGGTAATAAATGGTATATAACTGGAGGTGGAAGCAGAAAGAAGAGTAAGTTCGACCTCTAAACCACACTGTCTTAAGTCGGATCTTACAACTTTGCTTTGTTATTTTTTTGCAGGACACGCGGAAACATTAGTGTTTGATATTCTAAAGGTCGAGTGGTCTGTGGCAAGCATCTCCTCTCAATCTTCCATCACAGCTAATAAGGTGGTTAAGTTTATAGTAATAAACTCATCTGTTTTCAACTTTTTCAACCTCTATTTAGTTAAAGCTCATTTATTGTCTTGGGATATGTTTGGTGTAGGGATTTAGTCTAGTTCTTCTGCAAAACAAGGATAAAGACTTCCTTGTAGCTTTCGGAGGAACTAAAAAAGACCCTTCAAATCAGGTCCGAGCTCATATCATTATGTATGAATGCAATGTGTTTGAATGCAAAGTCATGAATCTTTTCTACAAAACAGGTGGAGGCTTTTAGCATTGACAAGAACAAGAGTGAATCATCACCAACACATCAGCAAACAACTTCCAAGAAGAACCCTGGCCGGTTGCTGTTTGGAAAACGATCTTCTTCCTCAGCAGTTCTAACCGTAGATGAATCTGTCAAGGCCTCTTCTCAGAGGCTGATTGATTCCGTTGCTAGACAGAAACTTGCTTCAGCCATTGAAGAGCACGGTGGCTCTGGTAGACGGTCTTTATCAGAGATTGCTTTTGCTGATCATCGTAACCCGTCTTCTGGAAATGTCTCTTTACGTAAACAGTTTAGCACTGAAGAAGAGTACAGAGCAGTGATTGAACCACCTGCAAAGTGCTCAGAAGAAGAAATATCTGCGCCTCGGGTATATATATATATAGTTAGTTCATGTTTTAGCTGCATATACTAGTGTGCTTGAATAGCCTCTTGTCTTTATTCAGATTACAGATGAAGACAATGGAGGTGGAGCAAAGATTACAACAGAGAAAACACTTTCTACTGTGTCTGACCGAGAAATGTCAAACCTCTATAAACAATCCTCTGAATCGTTCCCTTTTGCACACATTGATGATGCCTTGATATTCCCGGAAATGGATAATGCCACTTTAGCATCATCATCGAGTGTGTACCAGTTCCACGAGGCTAAAATGACAGCTCTGATAAGAAGAAATGGGATTCTGGAAGGGCAGTTAGAAGCAGCATTGGCGGGAAGAGAAGCGGCTGAGAGAAATGTGTCAGTTGCTTTGAGGAGCAAACAAGAGACTGATAAAAAGCTCTCTGACGCCTTGAGAGATGTAGAGTTGCTTAAGGAGAAGCTCACCGGGTTAGAGCTCGCACAAGAGGAAGCTAATAGTTTGTCAAACATGGTTCATTCCGACAATGTCAGGCTCGAGCATGATGTAGCGTTCCTAAAAGCTGTCCTAGACGATACACAAAAGGTATAAAAAATTCTTGTGGATATACAAGGTGGAGGATCAAAGTTTAATAGCGTTTTGTGGGTCGTCTGTTTTGCAGGAGTTGCATTCCACAAGAGGTGTTCTTGCAGGAGAAAGAGCAAGAGCGTTTCAGTTGCAGGTATTCATCATCAGCAATCAATAAAACTCTTTTCAAATTTAGGCGTTTTTCTAAACGTTAAGTGAATGCAGGTTGAAGTGTTTCATCTGAAGCAGAGGTTACAATCTCTGGAGAACAGAGCTGCTACTCCAAGAAAGCCTTTCCACGTCTAAACACAGACTTGTGTGTAGAGATAAGACAAGAACCTTTAAGACTTGCATTGTCATTCTCAAGAGACGAATGAAAACCATCTCTATGTTCTGTGGATTAATGTAAAAAGAAATTTAAAAATCTCAATACTCTAATCAGATTCCAAGCATAAGAAGACAAGTGATAATATACACCCATCTTTTCATTTCATTAAACGTCAAAAACTAATAAGCTTCTTACAGAGAATACAAATACACTTAGAGGTCAGCAACTAGTAAGCCTTTTACACAATAATACAAAAACATCAGGGTTGAGACTAGAGGAGACTTGTGGTGTTTCTCCTTACTATCTGGCCTACGATTAGCTTTTTTTTAGTTATAGACATAGAAAATACATTATCACTGCGACTCTTCCTCAGGTGGTTCTTCCTCTTCTTGAAGAAGGTTCTCACGGTTGTCATGAGCCCAGAAGCCACGCACATCTATCAGCATGCTCGCAACAGTTCCACCTTGTTTACATCCCAATAGATCATTCAGAGTGATCTTTAACGGGTCAGACGGTTTCACCATGTCCCAGATCTCATCCCGAACGTCCTCTATGCACAGCTCATAGTTCCCACCTTCTATCCATTTCTTGTGAACATCTCTGCAAGTTTAACATATGAGATTTGAAGTTTAGAGACAACGGAAGTATCACACACCAGGAAGGTGTCTTTTATTATGCGCTAGTGTCTTTGCAGATATGAGACTCGCGGAACAAAGCTCAGCTACCGCAAGCAGGAAATGCAGAGATTTTTTATATAGGAAGATTGTATCAGATAACATCACAACTCTTTGATGCTCCCCTTCTTTACTTCCATAGTCTTAAAATGAAAATCTACTAAAAGGTAGACAAAAAACAGATTCATTACCTGAAAAGTGAGTGAATATCAGCAGTGGTGAGAAAGCCTCTCCCTTGGAGATCAAGACAGCGGAATAAGTATGTCAAACCCTCTGGAGTGTCTTTGTTCTCCAAAGCAAGAACGAAATCTAGGAAGCTGTCGAAGTCCATCTCCCGGGAATTGCCTCTGCTGCTTTTGCCACGGTGAACATGCTCATCAAACACTACAAAAGAGTAAGGAATATGAGGAACCATTTTAAAATTTTCTAAAAACTGGTAGTGGTAGATATCCAAGTACTTCTAGAACTAAAGTTCAACTTGTCTCGATCACTATTGGTGACTATCGTGCTCCTAAAAGCATACAATGACCAAGAAGTATTTGATTTTTACCTCTTTCGATGAAAATCTCAGTTAATGCCCCATCAGCGTATTCTTTAAGTTCTTGTTTGCTCAGCGATCCACTACCATCTTTATCAAGTGCAAGAAACATATCTACAGAATAAAGATAAACTCTAGATCAATTTGCGCCTTACTTCTTTTGGGGATTATCTGCAGGTATTAAGAAAAACTTGCACACTCACCACATACACGTTGAGCCGAAGTCAATGAGAACCAATTTTCAGCTTGTTCTGTGTCTGTGACTTCCTCCTCACTTTCCTAACGTAGAGCAAACCGGGGAGAACAATCAGTATGAAAAAGTAGATTCTGAAAGTGGAAAACTATTTACGAGCACACAGTTGTCTTTCACTATTCCTTCATCTAGACTGACCTGATGCAATTCCATTAGTTCCTGCAGACAGTTACTGAGCAGTATCTTCTTAATACAGGCTTTTCCTGTACGCAAAAATAGATCACATTAAACACATGGCGATTAGATACTACTCAAACAAGGTTAGACAAATTTCTCATTGCCTACCTCGCCTATGCGGATCACAGAAGAAGAAAAACTTTTGTGCAGCTATGCGGCAATAAGTTTTTCTAAAGGCATCCAGCATGTCTCTCAGTTGTGCCAAATTAGGGATTAAACCCATAATATAAGACTCCATCTCCTACAATAACAGCAGGTCGACACTTTGTAAGAGGGCTCCTTAAAGTTCCTTGGTGACATCTAAAATTTAAGCTCACAACCACTTGGGTACTTACATGAGATTGAAGGAAACCATCAGCGTCTTGATCATGCTCACTCATATCAATCCTAGCTTGTGTAAGCGACACCTGAACAAGTGATGAACAAATGATTATCAAAATAAACAATCAAAGTGTAATTCAAAGATATCTAATGATAAAAAAGAAGATGAGGATACCCACCGTGCGCAGCACATATAGATAGAAAGGTAAAATAGCAATCCTTCCAGCCTCATCCTTCTCAAACTTCATGAAATTGGATGGGCTGAAAAACTGACGACATTTGGGGCCTATTTGTTCAGTACATAAAGAGGCAATGTGACAGAAGTCTTCATAGTTCATCTGCATGGGCAAAGATTCAGCAAATACCAGATCATTGGTTAACGTAGATACACATAATCTCATCTCTGGCGCAAAAAAAAAACTTTAAGAATGTACCTTTTCTGCACCAGTGGCATCATCAATCACACAATTTTCTCTCAAGCAATTCCACAAAGCATCCAAATCATCAGAGTTTAACAAAAGATCCGATTGTTTCTGTGGAAATGGATCAACAAAGTGAAGTGAGCAAAAACGTTAAACCGAAGGCAATGAAGAATCTATACCTTTAAGAAGCGGTATTTCGCAAGCCTTTGGACCCTTTCACTAATAGATCCTTCTTCTGGTTTCTGAACAAAAGAGTACAATGAACAAAATCTTATTGAACAACACGAAAGGAAAACCAAACATTTACTAAGTGTGGAACCAGGTAGTGTCGTGAAATGCAGAGACAATCATCATCTTATACCTTCTTGTAGAAACTCGGTATCGTGCCTGATTCTAGGATTTTCAGTTGCTTTTCTTTAAATATCTCGAACAAGATTCTCTTTATCTCAAGCTCTGCAAAACAAACTCAGCCATAATCAAGACTCAGTCACCGTTAACACACTGTTTTACTACATAGAAAGAGTCCCTTTTCTCGTTTCGGACACACAACGAGCTCGAAAATGAGATTAAAGATTCAAACTTTCCTAAGGGAAAATGAAAGAGAAGGAGTTTATTACATACCCATTAGAGCTTCGGATCCTAAACCGGCGCCGGAACCAATGTACCGTCGTAGGTTTCTAACCCAGAGCATGGAAGACGCCGGCGGAATCTTCCTCTGCGTCGGTGTATCATGGCTCTCGCCATCGCTAGATCCGCTATACATTGTGCTTCTAATCGTCACAACCTACAGTAAAGTAGACAGATTGAAACCCTTAAAGCGGAGAGTGAGAGCTGAAACAGTGAACTGAAGCAACTAAAGTTTCTCACTTTTTTGAATATTATTTTAATTTTGACTATTAACCCATTACTTTAAAAAAATCTAAATTAGTTCTTTCAAATAAGAGCGAGTTTAAATTTTTTTCTCAAGAGAAACAAGTGGCTTCCACATATCCATTGGGCTCAAGCTCTAGCTTGATCCAGCAGGCTGAAGAAGGTCTTCGCTAAACCTAGCAAGTTCCTAGGGCATGAGTATGGGACACCTAGGAACTTGGAAAGTGATTGCATTGGTTTGGGAACAAGGGGATGTTGTTGTAGTAATGTGTGAAGTTTTGGACTTAATCATCACTGCATATGTTAGCTTTTGCAAGGATGAACCAGTCATGGAAGCTAAATTGTTAAAGGATGTCCAGAACTTACATTTTCTGTTTAAGACCATGACTCTGGGACCCGGACACCCTTTGGTAAAGTTTGATTCAATGATTCATACATGTGATTTAGTGATTGTTGCTGCCTTCATTTGAGTGTGGTAAGTTCAGCACAGCCAACCATTCCAAATTTTACCCATTCACCACGTTACTTCCCAATCTAAGTGTGGTTTCATTTGATTACGATTCAACAATGGTGGTGGCAGATCTTCATGGTTTGCTTGAAGAAGCTCACAGAGGAACACTGGTAGGTAGCACAACCATCTTTATATTCAGGCTTGATACTAAGATTTTTGTCTTAAATGAGCCTTTCTTTTGTCATACAAACGAACATATCGTGAATGGTTCAGTCCTGAGATAACCAACATTGGTTATAAGGGTTATTGGATCAAGCGAATGAGAAGATTGATAAGGAGCGAGGAGCAGCCATTAATGAGTTTGAGATCTTTAGCGATATGGATGTACATGGGCTTGGCATGTAGTTGGAGCCGACCTTCAACGGTTTGTCCAGATGACTAACTGGAGGTATGAGTTAAAACTACATCCATAATATATGCAATCTAACGAATCAAGTGTCATTAACCAATGTCAATGCGAGTTTTTTTTTTGATAGGTACATGGATTCAAACAAAAGGTTTCAGCACGTGCTTCTGGTGTTAACGAATACGGGTGTTAACGGAGGTGACACAGTGATCATAGCATTGCTGATGGCTTTTCCAGTCAATGGATTAAAAACAGGTTTCAGATCATCAAATCAACTTTATTGGCATAGAATTGTTAGTCATGGTAAACTTCAATTGTATGTATGTATTTTGAGAAATTTTCATATTTACCAGATTATTGGTGTCATTATTTATTTTTATATTTATTAAAGAGATATTTTCATAAATATCTTCTTCACTAAAAGGCAAAGATTCTTAGATTAATTAGAATTTTAAACTCTACATTCCAAAATTCTATCACATCTTTCAGCTCTAAACTCTAGTTTTAAATTAATTATTTCTAAGGTTATAAATATTTTTTTCTTACAAATGAAGATAAAATTGGGTAAGGTATACATAAAAAAAATAGTAGTAAAATATGATATTTTAAATAATTTTTCATGTATCTTTTAAATATTACACTTTCAACAAAAGGTAAACTAAATAAAATTTTCCTCTCATTTTCTTAATTTGAAATTTGTTATGATCAGATCTTAAGTAAGAGGATAAAATAAGAGGTTTAATACCTTAAAATCTTTTGATGAAAAATCATACTATATCTTACTTGATATAAAATTACTTTCCATTTTAGTATACTTT